>ML790910.1:92116-134364 GCA_009831015.1 Picea engelmannii | reverse complement strand
GTTGTATCTGTTTTGATTTGACTATTTTTAGTAAATCTGATCCATCTTTCAAGGATCTAGATTTCATCTTGTAAGGCTATAAAGCCAAAGACATTTGGAGCACTAGGGGGTTCGATTTGAGATACTCTTATGCTATGTAAACAGACTTTTTTTATGATAATGCAAAAAGATAGATTTCTCTCTCCTACAATATCAGATTTTATCACCTGTCTTCCTCTGTTTTAATTAAACTGTTTTAGCTGCAGTGACTATCATCTCACCAGTCAGCTCATAGTTTACTTAAGATTGTTTTACACAGTTTTATAAACCCTACATGTTGTATTTGGTTTAGTAACTCTGTAGTCTCATCCATTTAAGATTGCCATCTGATTATTGTTTCATGAGAGCTCTGTTTGTTTTGATTACACATTTAAGGTCTGAGTACTGAGTTATAATTTGTTATCTCATTGATCCATTTACACAAAATACAAAAAAAAAAAAATTACTTGAAGTTACCAAGCACCTTTGGTCTACAACCACAAAGGGTTTCTTGGAGTGATAACAATACCCACACCTTCTATCTCTGTGCGCTTCTTGGTGCTTCTCAATTTACGGGTGCTATCTCCTTCTCACTAGCCCCTTCCTTCATATGACCCTGGGTTGTGACCGCACGCCTACACAAATGGCACATCGCGATTTTGCGTGTCGGGACTTTACGAGTGAGATAACCCTTATTCCCCGACTCCCAAAACTCCCAAAAGAGCTTAACCGTCTCTAGCTCCTCCCTTATCCTCTTTCCATATGACCCCTCGCTATGATCTGGGGCCAAACCTCTGAGCACGTCATAATTTCATGTATCGGGGGTTTGCGATGTGATTCACCTTCGTTCTCCTGACTCCCAAAATGCTAAAATTTCAGAGCACCCAAATCAATGGTCACCCTCCTTTGTGATCTGACGGCTCAGATCTAATTGCTATCTCGGGCTTCGCGAGTTCTTAAAACTCCACCCTTTGACTTTCTCTAGCAGTGAGTCAGGGAAATGCTGACCTCTCGTCATGTGTCCTCCAACGATGGATGGTTAGGATCTTTCGACTCCCAAATCCCCGAGTATTCTCTCCTGTCTTCACCTTCATTCTCTTGGTGCTCAAATATTCGATGGGTGTGGATCTCCACCACTTGTCACCCCAGATCCAACGACTAGAATGATTTCAAAATTTCACCTTTCGCGAGTTTGCTCCTCAATGCCTCACAATATCCCGGTGCTCGGTTCCACAAACACCCTGGATCTGCTGACACCTGTCCTCTTCTAGATCGATGGCTATGATCAAGTCGGGATTTCACGTATCGCGAGTTCTAAGAACTCTGCCCTTTGATTTCTCTGAATGCGCAAGTCAGTGAAACGTTGATCACTCTCCACGCATCCCTTCTGATGGATGGTTCTGATGATGTCAGGATTTCGTCAAACTCATAATCCGAAGGATTTCTTGAACAATAAATACTTCTATCCCTCCTGGAATCCTTCTGCTCGATGCACACCTTGCAGATCTTTTCTTACAGAGTGTTCAGCAACATTGTTTATCCCGAACTTGACACAGAGTTCTTCTATGCACACTTGCACTGGCTCAATGCCCACCTAGCAGAGCTTCTATAGAGTTCTCAATAACTCTGGTTCTCTCTGAACCTGATAAAGAGTTATTCCCATGCACTCCTTGCACTTTCGCTGATGAAGGTTCAACGGAATCCCTCTTGATCTTTCCCTTGAGGTTAAACCTCTGTCAACTCACTCTTTGCGGACTTTGTGCACTCCTTGCACTCAGAAACTCAAAGATGAGAAACAATTGAAACTCATGCAATACTTCACCAGTTACACATTCAAACATGAAAATGAATTAAAACATATAAAGCATACATACACATAAACACACGATATGCCGACCAAAATGATTTTCTATTATCTTTGTGTGTCTATACAGATGTTTACAAAAAATGGCTTGTAACAAAGTCCCAGTTCTCTCAAGCTCTCTCTCTCAGAACTGTTCTAACTCCTAAGGCCTCTTTACCCAGACCTCTCTCTCGAGTCTCCTAACTCTCTGTTCTAAAATATGATACAAGATCTCCTTACAAAAGAGGGCCTCTGTGAGCTCGTCCTCTTCACCTAACCTCATCTATTACATTGAATTTTCATAAATGAAAATGTCTCGATCTGAATCTGATCAAGACCTGCTTACAATCAACCATTTAAGGTGATCTATCTACTACCTTTACAAGGTATGGATTGGAATTTATCACCCTTACATCGTAAATCCACATGGGATAAGATTTCAAATTTAAAAATGGGAGGTTTAATTCCTCTCACTTTATTAATTGCGTGTTTACATGCTGACGTGCTGGCATGAAGGGATGCTCTTGCACCATACTCCATAGCTAGGGAAAACATGAGCTCTTTCTCATGAGCTCCTCTTCTTTGGTGTTGAAATCCACCTAGATCCCAAACTCTCTTCTGGAGTTGTCCTCTTTCTCCTCTCTATCTATGTCATTGTTTCTTCTGCTTCTTTTTTTTCTTCTCTGTTGCTATGGTAGGCTCTCTTCTGTTCATCTTCCATTTGTTGACTGCTTCTTGTGTTGACCTCAACATCAGCTTCCTGATCTCTTCTATCACTTTGTCGATTTGGTCCAGTGGTTGGCTCTCCTTATGCAGTCTTCTCCGCTGCAACTCTTCCTTCTTATCAGTGGGTAGATCATCATGATCCCCCATGTCATTTTCTTCTTCTGTGGCATTAACTTGCCACTTTGTTGCAGACTTCAATTCTTCAATCTCTTCTTGACTGGCCTGTTGTTCAGTCTCCTCCACTGTCATATTGGCTTATGTTAGCTCTCCTTGCGTTGGTTCAAGTCCAACTTCTTCCAGCTGCTCCTCGGGCTGGTATACTCCTCCATCTGTCCCCAATTTGATCTGTTGGATGTGTTGGATTTTCACTATTCCCCTTCTCTCTAGGGATTCAAGTTCCTAATGTAGCTCAGCAAAGTCTATTTCATCTTATTCTTCTTCCGTTGTAGGCTTTAGTGTTGCATTCGTCTCTATTCCAGCTTCCTGGATGAAAATTTTGAGCAATTTTGTTGAATGATCTTCTCTTGAAATTTGCATGATTGTCTTATGGAAGTCATTTGTTGGTTCTGGATTGTCCAACCAATCCTCCAACATCGTCAATTCTATCTCCCATTGAGTGAGAATCTCAACTGTGTGCTCCTCTTTTTATTCTCCTTGGGAAGCTACTGAGATCTGCTCCTTTATCATGACAGTCACCACTGGCTGTCTTTCCTCTGTTGTTGCACCTTCATCATGTGCACTAACCTCTACTTGGTTTCTTGGTAGGAATACCTTGATCCCTCCAATAATTAGAATGTTCCTATGATCCTTCTCCTTTATGACAGAAGTATTTAACTTCTCATTTTCTTCATTCACATGGTCTACAAACCCACATGAATCTTCTCCTATCAACAATCCACGCTGACATGAACTCACTTATGAGCTCCCAATACTTTCAAATAGTCTCATTTCCTTCTCCCTTCCCACCTGGCAATTTGGGAATTCTATACTACCCACCTGGAAGTCTATGAGATCAACCGATCCCATCTCATTGCCCATATGGAAAACTAAAATTTCATCACTGCTCCCCTGGAAGTATTCGATACCTCCACCTGGTCTCTTTCCATTGCCCACCTGGAAACTTGAAAGTCTATTTCCGCCCACCTGACAGTTTATGAGATCTTCATCTGATCTCTTCTCCTCGTCGTCGTTGAGATTTCTCCCAGTTTTTGGTTCACAGATGTAAATCAGTTCCTCCTCTGTGTCACTGAGGTTTTCAGTATTCCTCATCCACCTTCTCATAAACCTTCTCTTTCCTCTGGACAACAATTCCTTTACTGGCCATTTCACTTTGTTCTTCATGGGCCATTCATACAACCAAAGTGCTCTTGCATCGTTCTGCATTTTAAATGTGACAATCTCCATTTTGGCTCTTATCTCATTGAACTCCAGATCCATATCTAGATTCTTTTTCTTCTGTTGGTCTCCTCTCCGACCATGCTCACAGCCTTCAATAGCCATTTCCACCTTTTACCTGCCTTCCTGGCAAGCCTATGGATTACTCTACATCTGTGACCATCTCCATCTTCTCCCACATATCACCCAGTTGTTTAAATTTTTGTTTCTGCATCCATGCAACAACCTTCTCACAGAGCATCAATACTCTGCCCTCCTTTCACCTATTGTCTACAGGCAAACTCTTGTTTGTGATACCGCCTGATGTTATCAGGTCGTCTCCTTTCACCGTCTCTCTCTTATCTGTTGTATGCAAGCAAAGCTCGGATCTTTTGATACCAGTTGATGTCATCATATTATCCCTTTTGCCTACAGAAATCAATTATGTGCTCTGATACCAATTGATGTATCCTCTCTCCCCTTCGGGGTTCTGCGACCTCCCATCTGGATCGTTCCAATGTTGGAGTCGTATTGACTTTTCGAGCTCCTGAATGAACCCTGATAAATTTCACACAGGCCTCTTTTCTGCCTTTGGCGTAGGTCCTGTGATACTCCCACCTTCTATCTATGTGTGCTTCTTGGCGCTTCTCAATTTATTGGTGCTAACTCCTTCTCACTAGCTCCTTCCTTCATATGACCCTGGGTTGTGACCGCACGCCTACACAAAAGGTGTGTCGTGATTTCGCGTGTCAGGACTTTGCGAGTGAGCCAACCCTAACTCCACAACTCTTGAAACTATGAAAAGAGATTAACGGTCTCTAGATCCTCCCTTATCCTCTTTCCATATGACCCCTCACTATGATTTGGGGCCAAACCTCTGAGCACATTGCGATTTCGCGTATCGGGGATTTGCGATGTGATTCACCTTCATTCTCTTAACTCCCGAAATGCCAAAATTTCAAAGTGCCCAAATCAATAGTCACCCTCCTTTGTGATCTAAGGGCTCAGATCTGATCGCTATCTCGAGCTTTGTAAGTTCTTAAAACTCCGCCCCTTGAATTTCTCCAGTAGTGAGTCAGCAAAATGTTGACCTCTCGTCGTGTGTCCTCTGACAATGGAACGTTAAGATATTTCAACTCCCAACTCCCTGGGTATTCTCTCTTATCTTCACCTTCGTTCTCCTAGTGCTCAAATCTCAGATGGGTATGGATCTCCGCCCCCTGTCACCCCAGATCCAACGGCTGGAATGATTTCACGATTTCACCTTTCGCGAGTTTTCTCCTCGACTCCTCGCAATATCCCGGTGTCTAGTTCCACAAACACCCTGGATCTATCGACACCTATCTTCTTCCAGATCGACGGCTACGATCAAGTTGGGATTTCATGTATCGTGAGTTCTAATAACTATGCCCTTTGACTTCTCTGATGCGCAAGTCAGTGAAATGTTGATTGCTCTCCACGTGTCCCTTCTGATGGATGGTTCTGATGATGTCGGGATTTTTCCAAACTCAGAATCTGAAGGATTTCTTGAACAAGAAATACTTCTTTCCCTCCTGGCATCCTTCTGCTCGATGCACACCTTGTAGAGTGTTTTTTACAGAGTGTTCAGCAACTCTGTTTATCCTGAACTCGACACGGAGTTCTTCTGTGCACACTTGCACCGACTCCATGCCCACCTAGCAGAGATTCTACAGAGTTCTCAATAACTTTGGTTCTCTCTGAACCCGGTAAAGAGTTATTCCTATGCACTCCTTGCACTTCCGCTGATGAAGGTTCAACGGTATCCCTCTTGAGCTTTCCCTTGAGGTTAAACCTCTGTCAACACACTCTTTGCGGAATGTGTGCATTCCTTACACTTGAAAACTCAAAGACGAGAAACAATTGAAACTCATGCAATACTTCACCAGTTACGCATTCAAACATGAAAATGCATAAAAACATATAAAGCATACATACACATAAACACACGATATGCAGGAAAAATTGCTTTTCTATTATCTTTGTGTGTCTATACAGATGTTTACAAAAAATGGATTGTAACAAAGTCCCAGTTCTCTCAAGCTCTCTCTTTCAGAACTATTCTACCTCCTAAGGCCTCTTTACACAGACCTCTCTCTCGAGTATCCTAACTCTCTGTTCTGAAATATGATACAAGATCTCCTTAGAAAAGAGGGGCTCTGCGAGCTCATCCTCTTCACCTAACCTCATCTATTACATTGAATTTTCATAAATGAAAATGTCTCGATCTGACTCTGATCAAGACCTGCTTACAATTACCTGTACAAGGTATGTCTTCACATTTATCACCCTTACATCGAAAATCCCCATGGGATAAGATTTCAAATTTAAAAATGGGAGTTTTAATGCATCTCCCTTTCTTAATTGTGTATTTGCGTGTTGGTGTGCTGGCACATTTGCTTGCGTGAAGGGATGCTCCTGCATCACACACTATGATAAACGTTGTAAAAACTCCTGTTGAAGACAATCAAGGCTTCCTCTTCCCCTCTCCTCAAGGCATTAAACTCAAACCAGTACTGATCCAAGGACTTTTTCTCACCCCAACACTTTAAAAATGCATGGCATAGCTCGGCCCAGGAGCCAATAGAACTGACTCCCGGACATCTAAACCACAAAGCAACATCTCTAGACAAAGAGTGTGAGAAAAAACTCATGGTAACATCCTCATGAACAATATCAAACTAGTCAATAAAGTTCTCAAAGGCCCCCAAATGCCTCTCAGCTGTAACATGGTCTTCTCCAGAAAACCGAGGAAGATACTCAAAGGAATCAGGAGGATAAGGGTTAAGGTGATATGGTAGCCTCAGAGGTTTAAACAACTTATTTCTGATTTTAATTTGAAAAACAGTGGGTGATCATGAGGATAAATGAGTTGATGGAAAGGCTCAGCAGGAATAACATAGGGTAACGAGATTTGAGAAGACTGTGAAGTGTTTTCAACCTCCTCAGGGCTACAAGGGTGATCAATGTCAAGAGGAGATGCATTACAGATCTTACTTTTATGAATAGGATGAGGTGAAGACACAAGATCGGCATCTACAACACAAGAAGAGGGCATGTCTTCTTCTTCCAAGGATGGAGGATGAATGAAGGAAGGCTTATTGTCATCTGAATATACAAGGCAGAGGATAATCCTCTTTATATGTAAAGGGAAAGAGAGAAATGAGTTGATAAAGAAAAAAAGAATTTCATGAAGCAAGCTCCTAAACTAATACCTAGTCTTCCCCTTCGGTATGATCATCTTTCTTTCAAAAGGGTCCTCCCCATTGGAGTCTTCGATTGTGGAGTCGTCAAGTGCAAGTTGCAATATTCAATCATTCTGACGTCTGATGCACCTTAAGAATCAGAAGCTTGTTGTCGTTCTACCCAGGGAAAATTATTCAATTCATTCCTTGGTAACGGCACCAGAAATGTTAGCATTGAGAGTCACCTCCGAATTGCATTGAAGGTAATCCCAGTACCCATCATAGTTTTATGTCATAGGTTGATTATAAAAGGGTCAAATTGGCGCAGTCTCAAGAAAATATTGTCTTAACTCAGAAAACTGGATGGGTATGCATAAGCAGGTGAGGTCTTAGTTTAACTTCAGTCAATAGGTTGTAGTAAGGGTGAGTAGGAGGAAGACCTTGGTGAGAAAAATGTAGAGGCTTGCTGCAGACATCAGGTCTTCCAGCAGTCGAAGGAGGAAAAGCTCTGAAAACAAGATCTTTTTTGAATTCAAATCTCAAAGAAACTGAAAGGAATTACAACGGAACTATAATCAAACATTCATCATAATACAGTCACAATAATTCACGTGAATCAGTCAATCATGAACTCTTTCAACATCAGAGGAAAACAAGAGGGAGCAAGAAAGTTTATTGTCATTAAACAAGAAATCTCAGATTACCAATCATAACCAGAGAACCAGAAGCTTCATTTAAAACTTTACAATACGGGAGCTTTGTTCTACCATCGACCATCACAAAACATCAAAATGAATCCTATATACTCAGAGACAAAACAACAGAGACGTGTTCGAGTCATTTCATTTAAGGAATTACATTTGTGTCTTTTCAGTCAGACTGTTCAAGTATTCCTTTGCCAGACGCAACCTTAACTCGGCATGGGCCTTCAAGCAAAAACGTCCATCGAGGGGCGGCCTCTGGCTAACAACTCTGTCTCTGCAACCAGACCATCCATGATTTCCATTTATGGAGTGAGTTGAAGCTTTCAACCACCACTCCTTTTTCATTTACTGCTCCTTCTCAGGATTGCAACAAGGTTAAACGCCCAGGGGTTGTTGTCCATTGTTGGCGGATGGCTAAGCTCACCCTATGATATTGAAACCGTGACAGTTTCACTTTGTAACAATGCGGGCGCCTTCTTCCTTTGGCACAGACCTTGTGGATTTTTCACCCTTACTTGCATGCAACCTCGGGATATGACCCAACGCTTAATTCTCAAGTGCTTCATGATTTTACATTTTGGGATTCTCCACTCCACTTGATTCCAAATATTGTGATGCACAAACTCATGAAATTCCCTTTTCATATTGACGGTTGGGACTTCTTTGAAATTGATGGCCATGATTACCTCCACAAAAACCCGAGTCGCTAGCTATGTGATGGGGGTTAACCCTTCCTCCTGGGCCCTCTGTTCATGTGACCTTGGGTCGTGACCCTGGGCCTAGTCCCTAGGCACTTCGTGATTTCGCGTTTCATGAACTTGCATCGTGCTCCATGCTAAGACCCCCGATTCACGAAATCACAACTTCTTGGATGTGGTGCCATGCATCCCTCTAAGATTCATGGTCCATATCTCCTCTTCACAAATCGAGATTTCGTGTCTCGGGAAGTTGAAAGACTACTCACCTCCCTTCTCCCGATTTCCTATTTTGCGATCACCTCATATCAAGGGTCCACAACTTTCCTTGATCTAATGGCTCATATCAACTCATGAGTTCACATTTCGTGAGTCCTCGTGTCTCTGCCCTTTGACTTTTCCACTCCGTGAGTCAGCGAAATGTTGATCTCTCACCATTTTCCCTTCCCAACACCAATGACTAGGATTTACCTCACAATTTCGGACCTCTGTCTGACGTTAAAATGCATGCAACTTTATGATCTCGATCGCTTGAGGACCTCCGATCTAAACTTCATCTGGAATCCCAGCGATTGAAAACTGAACTTGCTCGCTTTCTTTATTTGAGTCCAGATTGGACCGCTCTGAGTGTTGTGCTTTGACGCTTCTTGCATAGGTCGCGAACTTGGGCAACCTGCTGACCTTGACAACTATATGTGATAACAGGTACTATAGAAAGTTTGTCAAAAACTATGGAAAGATTCTTGCTCCCCTCACTGCCCTACTTAAGAAAATTTATTTCAGTTGGAATGAAGTTGTGTATCAATCCTTACAAGATTTAAAGCATGATATGTGTACCACCCCAATACTTGTGCTATCATAGTTCACTAAGACTTTTGTTTTGGAATGTGATGTCTCAGGAAAATGCATTGGAGTAGTTCTCATGCAAGAAGGAAGACCATTGGTGTTTACCAATAAACAGCTTTGTGAGTAGCAGTTGGGAAAATATACCTATGAAAAATAATTGATGGCTATCTTGCATTCTATGGAGATATGGCATCCCTACTTTATTGGGAAACATTTCCAAATTCTAATTGATCATCACAACCTCAAATAATTTCTGTAGAAAAGCATTTTGTCCCCATAGAAACATAAATGGGTTACCAAAATGTCAAGATATGATTATGATCCCATTTATAAGAAGGGAAAGGAAAATGTGGTAGAAAATTTTCTCTATAGAAAATATGAAGAGGAATGGTCACTCTTTTCACTCTCCTTCATCATAGTGGATTGGTTGAATGAGGTCTGCAAGAAATGGTTAACAAATCCTAAAAATTCCAACCTGATCCAACATCTTCAGGGATACACTTGGCATAACGAATAGATTCTCTATAAATGGTGTATGTATTTAATCAAATAGACCACCTTTAAATCAATGATTCTATTTGAACTCCATGCATCCCCCACAGTAGGTCATTCAGGATTTTGATAAAACATATGAATGGATCAAACATTCATTTTTTTGGGAAGGCATGAAGAAGGAAATACACACTTTTTTGGATAAATGTGACCTCTTCCAATGACAAAAGGATGAATCAATGAAAACTATAAGCGAACTACAACCTACCTATTTTTTCGATGTATGGAAAAACATTTCTATGGATTTCATTGTGGTTTTACCCAAATCTGGTAGTAAATCTATCATCATGGTTGTGGTTGGTTTCCTTTCCAAATACGATCATTTTTTTTCTCTACAATACCCCTTTAAATGTTCCATGATCATTCAAGTATGCATGGATAACATATTTAAACTACATGGTATGCCACAATCTATTTTCATAGACCGTGATCAAACTTTTACTAGCAATTTCTGGAAAAAATTATTCAGCTCTAGTGCATTCAGTTGCATCTCAACATTGCCTATCACCCCAGACTAAATGCCAGTATTATGAATCAAGTTTATTGAAAATGATAAAAAAATCAATGAATACAGTCCACTTTGAGGGCGAAACCTCATTTTACAATATATCTAATTCATAAGAAAAAATATAATGATCCTAGGACTAGATCTCCTTGGTATATATATATATATATAGAAGACAAATGGTACAATTATAATGAAAGAGTACAATGAAAGGTTCTAGCCAACCTACTAATATAATAAATACACTAATAATGAATACTTACCAGGGCCTCAACATAGGGGCCAAAGGTCCTTAACATATCCCCCCTCTTTAAAAAAGATTTTACCTCAAAGCTTGTAATTGAGGGTCTTTCTTCACAAACTGCTCATTTTCCCATGTATCTTCATCTACAAGCATATTATTCCACTTCATTAGGTACTTGATAATGGTTATGTTCCAAAGAGATAGAGAACATCGATCTATAACTTTTTCTTCTTCAAGAATCAACTTCCCATCTTCATCTAATTCTGGAAGTTATATTTCCACTGCTGTTAGCACTCAATTTTTAATGGAAATTTTAAGCATCTTTAGCATCCTTGTGCTAAACTTTTGAAATATTTTTTTCTCATTTGCCCTAGTTCATAAATTCCAATTTCCTCATTGAGTTAGGAAGAGTCTTAATTCCTAAATCTTTTTCTCCAAACACCTTTGGCCTTTGTCTTTTTGACCTGCATAACCAAAAAACTAACTTTTAGTAGTTTTTCTTAAATCTTTATTTTGTTGATTTCCCTATGTTTTATTTTAGTTTCCTTTTCAATAAGTGAGTTTATTGACTTTGATAGAAGAGATGTTGTGTGCTTTAAAGTGGCTTAACTATAGTCTAAACCTAAAGTTCTATGCATAAATATTTTGCATTATCCTAAGTCTAGAGTTTATAAATCCACATGCCCATTTCTTATACTAGTCACCAGTCATTACATTAAGCTAAGCTATGAGTTAAGATCACATTCCTAATTCATAATCTATGAGTCAAAGCTATATGTCAAAATACTAAGCCATGAACTAAGTCAAAGCTATATGTCAAAATACTAAGCCACGAACTAAGTCAAAGCTAGGCCACGAGTCAAGCCTCAAGCTCAAGCCGCGCATCAAGCATATAGGTGTTGAAGAACTAAATATATCCATGATATATATGATGTTTCTCCCAATTTCTTGCTCGTTCCACCGTTTTCATGCATGGATGTGCAGAGGGGAGTGTGTTGCCAAATTTCTTGGGCGTTGTGATTTTAACACTGTACTGCCAAATCTTCTGGGCACTACCAACTCTCCTAGGCGTTGTGAATTCCACGGGTTCTACCCAATCTCCTGAGCAGTGTAACAGTAGGCGCTACCTAATTTCTGGAAGAGACGGATTCCTTCATAGAGACACACTAGAGTGGTGCTACCTACAGGTACCAGGAATATAGGGGGGCCCAAATTATCATCTTAGTGAATGGTTGATGATGTGGAAGACAGACAGAGATAACAATTGATAGCATGATGATAGTTACAAGCATTAAAATACACTTGGCACATATGGATATGTGCATCATAGAAGATCAAGATAGTTCAATGTTGTTTGGATCAGTGGCCAACATTTTCCCTTTTTGTAGCAGTTTGTTAATAGTTGTTAGCCTAGGTGTTTGATTAATAGTTGTTGTTGGAGAATCCGATGAGGGGAAGGGCTATCTCACACCTCCAACTGCTGCCTTTCTTTTCTATTATAAATCCATGTTCCAATTTATGAAAAAAGGGGGGTTCGAATGGTTGAGTTGAGGCTCCCAGATTGTAATTTTCTTTGACTGAGTAAACTATTCTCTGGTTATGTATTGGATTTAAGACATTTTGGTTAATAGAAATCAGCTCCTCTTTCAGCTTATTTGTTTCTGATGCTAAATGTTCATGCTTTGAATGATTCACATGAATGGTTATGGTAATATTATGATGGATGTTTGATCATTATATTATCATGATGTTTATTTAGCTTCCTTAGTTTTTGAACTCAAGAAGATATTGTGTTAAGAATATTTCTTCCTTAGGCTTTATGTAGACCTGATGTTTACAGCAGCCCCTACATTCCTCTCATTGAAGTCTTCCCTCTATTCATACTCACTCTCAATTACTGATTGAAGTTAGCCAAGACCTTGATTGTTGGTGCATGCTAGCCCTATTTTCTAAGTTATAACGCTCTGTGCACCCCTTTGGGGGAGCGTTATAACGCTCTGTGCACCCTTTGGGGGAGCGTTATAACGCTCTGTGCACCCCTTTGGGGGAGCGTTATAACGCTCTGTGCACCCTTTTGGGGGAGCGCTACCCTTCCTGAGCGAAATTTGGTTTGTTGAGATAAATGAGGGAAGAACCCCCTCAATATCTGAAGGTGGTTGGATTTGAATCATATGTCTAGGCTTGATCTTAGGGAAGATCCTCAATTGAAGGAGAAGAATCCTCAACTTATCCCAAAGATCTCTCAAGTGGTTGGGCCTCTCCAAGGTTATATAAGGAGGCCTTCTCATGCTAAAAGGGAGAAAATATTGGAGATGTGAAACTTATAATCTCATAAGTGAGATGTCATTGAAGCATAATCAGTGTAGATTACTTGAGCAAAGGGGTTGGACAAGGAGAGTTGGAAGAAGTTGTTGCACCTTCATCAAAGGATTGTAAGTAATTTTCATTTGTTCTCATTAATAGATATACATGCTTGGCCTATTTCTTTCAAATTTATGTTTGTTCCACATGAATTTGTCTTCAGTAGATAGATCTATGTTTGAGCTAATCTCAATAGAATAGGAAGCTCGTTGTCTCTTTCTTTGTTCTACAGGATCTATCAGGAGCTCAGGATTGGAGCTCAGCTTGGACTTTGTGAGGGAAAACGTTGTTAACAAGGTACACATATTTCTTCTTCCTCTTCGTATATTAGCTTAATTATATCTAAAAAGGATGTCAGTGTCCACATTAATAACTTTTCTGTCTTGGCCTTAGGAGTCTAGAGACCAAGAGGGAATCTGCTTGTCCGCGGGAGGATTCACCTATAACAGAAATTGGCGACTCCACTGGGGAGGAGCTCTGATTTTTGTTTCCTTTCCTAGATATTGTTTTGGCCCTTTTCCGACTCATTTGACCTTCTCCATACTGTCTCTTTGATTCTTAGATCTGATTGATTGGATCTTGATTTCATCATATGCAATTTGATTAACTGAGTTTGCTTGATCTTTTGAGTTTTGGGGCATTTTTCTGAACTTTTGAAGCATAGAGCTCCCCTTCCCTTGCTATCAAAGTGTTGGCACTCCCTGGTGGTCTTACATAGAGCGTTATAACGCTCTCGTGCCCCTTACACCGGAGCGCTACCCCCTTTTCTATGAAAAATCCTCTAGGTTTTCAATTTCTGAGTTCATTTTTTGCTTTTTGCACTTGCTCAGAGTCTCATACTCTCAGTACATCTTGGTCTTGGCCTTCAACACCCTATTTTCTAAGAATTGATCCTCTTTTGTTTGGAAATTTGACATTTTCTTTCCTTGCCTTGAATTCACTCTTTGTCTTTGTTGATCTAGAGTTAACTTGTTGTTTTCTTCTCATTTATCTGACTGAGTGGAATCTTTTGTGAGGAAATTCAAAGGTCTGTGAACCTTTCCATTTGATCTTTGAGGTCAGTTCTCCAACATTTCTCTTTTGTTTGAGGATTTTGGTTCTTGTTTTCAAATTTGGTTATCTTTGTCGTTCTTGTTTAAAAATGACGAGAGTGTATTTTTGTTTGTGTGAGGTTTTTTTCTGATTGTTTAATCATGAAGTCTGATTGACATTAGAAGTTTTACATCTGGTTATCATTCACATATAAGAAAAAGGGCACATTTTAGTGATTGGTTTGGATATTAGAAGGCATTTCTGAAATTTTTTAGCATTACATTGGATTTGATTGAGAAACAATTGTATGAGGATATTGCATCTTAGTGTTTGGCAGTGAAAAGAACAATTTTCTCCTTCCCTTAAATAGACATTAATCGAAAGAAAAGACTGTTTATCATCTTTCGTGCATTTTTTGGGAATTGAGTCATAATTCCTTTGGTTTCACTTTCATACACCCCTGAGTAAAGAACTGCTACAAAATTAACGCTAATTAAAATCAATCTAGAACTTTTTTGTTTTTAGAATCTTCCACCAACATTAGACTAGGATTAGCACTTTGGATTAGGCTGTGAGTACAACTCTCCAAAGTATTCAAAACAAACATTAGCATCTTGTGATAGGGAGAGTAAATCCAATTGTCGTATAGGATTTTTGGGATCCCCCTCTCACACAGGGGTCACGCAGGAGGTCGCAATCGGGAAATTTACGGAGATTATCCCTCCGTGGTTCAACTATTTGTAGTGGTCGGATCGTATATTGGGGGTCACTTGAGGGTATACCCACGATTATGTGTGGGAGCCTCTCGAGTTGATTTTGGACTTGTTATCCTGCCCATATGTTCAGACTGGACTGTCGATTGTACCCTCCCAGGGGCTGACTGCAAGTTGGTGTCCTTAGTTGCCATAATATTTAAGTACTTACACAAGGTGACAGTGAAGGGAAATCTTCGTTGTGCCTGGAACAGACGGTGGTCAAAATCACTCTGGCTTCTTGGAGGGTAAATCCACAATTATTGCGTTGAAGCTTGCACCAAGGCATAAGTCTGTTAAGCAGGTCACCATCGTAACTGTTCCACCATATCCCAACCCCTTCTTGACTTGATCATGCGACGTTGGATTTCATCACCAACTAGTACGATCATCGAGAGAAGGTTTTGGTTGCTTGGTTTTGATTCCTAGATTTTATTAGTGTATGTTGTTTCTTTTCGTTAGTTGGCCCTAGATTTTTAGCGTGTGTTGTTATTCTCCAAAATTGGGCATGTAGACGATAAAGGTCTTTGCCGATTTCATAGGATGCAAGGGCTGCCTCCGGAAAGCTACCAACCCTTACCTTCTAACCCTCCAGAAGACAACTACTATGGAGAGGTAGAAAATCAATATGACATTGGGAGTGTCATTACTCCTCTATTAGACAATCCAGAAGGTGCTTTGGTTATGGTTGAGAATCCCACTCCTCGCACTACATCTGTGTCGAAAACCCCTCTCGAACCACTTTTGCTTCATTTAGACTCCCTTTGGAATGTCGTAGATGAAGAGGTCCCACAGTTACCTGAGAGAGCATTTACCGAAACATATATGGGATCCACAGAACCAATGTTTGGTGACAAGTATAGGAATCCTATTCTTCCTAACACTGTCATAGATACAACTCCCACACCTGCTCATTCTGTATGGAGGACTTCATCAGGACGTGATCTCTATGATCATTTTGACTCCATTCTACAACCCTTTAATCCTCATGACCCTCATGTTGAAATGGGGCCATCCGGTAAAACTATGAGTCACCCCATTGATCAGGTCATTAACCCTATTGTTACGTCATCACAAGTCCATCCTTATGCTGGACTCATCACCTCTACTCATTCCCAAGGCACTTCGATCCCTACCCCCACTTTTACAAACTTAAACTCTACAGCTCCACGTGTTCTGCACGATATTGCAGGGACATATTTGCACCAGAGAATAAAGACCCTTGCCAGCCAAATACAACCGAATGGAGGGAAACCACCATCTAGTGGAATTATTCCTCCTAGAAGACCACCATCCTATGACGGGCCTACCCCTCCTAGGGGACAGCCCCCTTTTCATGTTCTTCCCGGAGGGAAACCTCCCTTTGCCAGTCATACCCCGGTCATTAATCCACCACTGGTAGGGGGGAAACCTTCGTTTGTTGGAAACTCTTCACAATCCTGGGGAGTATCTTCAGGAGGCACATTTACTCAACCCGACATTGGGGGGCACTCATATCATAACCCATAAGGAGGAGTATCAAATCATGTTCCTTCCGGATGGACAACCTTATCCGGGCAACATCCCAAACACCACCTGGAGTCCTTAAGGAAAACAACCTTATCCTCCCCATGGGCCTAATGTGTATCTGCCTTCAGGATCTACTTCTTACCCTTCTCAAGGGAAAAATGTTTATCCTCCTTATGGGCAAGTAAATCACCTGGCTTATAATGCTCAGAACCCACCGAGTTATGCAAATGTTTCTTAGCCATCATTGAATCTTGTTTATCCTGGTCAGCAACAACCATATGTAGGAGGACCTACTAGTTACAATTATCCACCTAACACAGTTTATGTTCCTATTGGTGTTCCTATGCCACACCAATATCATTCGCAAGTTAACCGACAACAACCTTTCCTTGTGACTCTGGATCTCCTAGACTTGTCTCGGTTAACCAATGATCCTATTTTTCATTCACCAGTTTGGCCAGTTATTCAATCTAAACTTCCTTCTGATATTCCGAAATTTGATGGAAAACCTGGAGAATATCCAAATAACCATGTGATAACTTTCCATTTGTGGTGTTCATCAAAATCCCTCATGGATGATTCTATACATTTGTGTCTTTTCCAGCGAACACTTACGGGCTCTGCAGCAAAGTGGTATATTGAACTACCATGTGCTTCTTTTCATGATTTCAACTCCCTTGCCATGTCTTTCCTCACACACTTTCAACTACCTATTTGCTACGATACGGGTACTAAACTCTTGACCTCCCTTCATCAAACTGACTCTGTGCATATCTCTGACCATATTCATGAGTGGAGACGACGATGAAGTATGATCAAAGAAATCATTCCTGGCCAACTGTTGGCGGAGTGGTTTACTAAATCACTTTTACCCCCAATCGCTCGTGATGTCGATATGGGTGGCGTAGTCACCGAGGAAGAAACCATTGCTTGGGCTCAGTACTTAGATTTGGTTTATTCACAATCTGGTACTTTGTATGAGTTGCTTTCGAATGTTGCTCGAGCTAATGTCGATCCATCCAAGCCGTCATCCTCATCTCATGCGAACGGTGTTATCAGATCCATCAAAACTCAATCTACTTCTCAGTCGACCACACTCTCCTCTACCTCCCCCCAAACTCAGATCTCTCAGGTGAATGCAGTTCAATCTTCCCCTTCACAACAATCCAGAGGTAAGAAGAAGGCCAAAAATAAATCAAAAAATACTAATAACAATGAACAACCAAAAAATCAAGCTCAAACACCTAGTATCGAAAAGAAACCACAATGGAAACTAAAATTCTTGTGTATCATTTGTGGTGATGATCAATACACTTGAGACTGTCCACATCGTGATGAAGTGGCAAAACTTTTCCAGTGAAATTCACAACCCATTGTGCTTACTCATCCTTTTCCACAACAACAATCCATGGTTTCTCAAACTCCCTCTCCTGGGGGTAGTTCTATCCATTTTCATGATGAGGCCTCGAAAAGTGCCCATATTTATATGTTTAATGGGATTAATTTACCACTCTCTCTAAGACATATGACACACCGGTTAAACCTGACAAAGGAAAAGTCACCAACGGTACTGGTACTTTATCGGATCCATCACCGTCCTCCGTTAGTCCTCCATCAGTTAACCCTCCGTTTGGACCACTTCAGATTGAGAAACCTACATTCGACTCTATCTTACACCCTCCTAAGAGCATTATCCGTAAATCTACCTTTAATCCTAGTTCATGTGCCACCCAGAACTACAAAATTGTTGAAGATTTGGCCCAAGCACTATGTGCTATGTCTGCGTTAGAAGTTCTACAACACTACCCCAGTCAACGTAGAATGCTCTTGGCTACTATTAGCGTTGTTGATCCTAAGTCGTCCAACAATATCATGTTTAACCTGGAGAATTAGACATCTTGACTCTCCCACCAACTTGCTTTGCAAATTGATGTTGTTGTTCACAATCAACAAATTCACTGAACCATCTTGGATGAGGGAGCCTCTACTTGTGTCATGTCTTTATCATGTTGGAAAGTTTTAAAATCACCCTCACTTAAAAAATCCCCAACGATGTTGCACGCATTTGATGGGCGAGATTTTCATCCCCATGGGCTTTTACAGTCCCTGTCCATCCATTTGAATGGAAAAACCATCACTGTTGATGTCGAGGTGGTCGATGCTCCTTTCGATTACAACCTATTACTTGGAAGAAATTGGTTTTATGCTATGACTGTTGTTGCTTCGTCGGTGTTTCGATGTGTACAATTTCCTCACCAGGGAAAAATTGTCACTATCGATCAGTTAGATTTATGTAAACCCGACGCTCGCGCTCCTGCTACCAACAATATTCCATTCTTGAGAGTTCAAAAGATCACGTATGAAAGCGTTGGTGTTGGCTTGTTGAAATATTCTAGCCTTATGGGTGCCTTCCCTACACCACTTCCACCGACTACACATCATATTTCCACCGTCGATATGATTTCGACCACGGTTTACCAATCCTTGGAATCATCTGACCCTTGGACTGCACCTAGTCCTTTGGAATTTGATGCACTAGGTGACACCATGCCACTTAGTCTAGCTGAAACCTCATACATTGCTATCCAATATGCCTCTCCCTCTTCGGATGACCAACATCTATTGGAATCCAACAGTTATTCGATGTCATCACGGTTAAGTTCCTTGTCATCTACGATCGACTACATTTCCCCAATTTTTCCCTCTGATGAATCTATTAGGGAAATGTTGAGCATTGACGAGATACCTCGGGATGATAAACATCATTGATCCTCTTTTCTTCCTCCTCGTGAAGAAATTCAGGAAGATATACACTCTATCTTCCCTCCTGATGTTGATTTTCCATCGTCTCCCATGCCTTCAACTTCCGATGATTTGGATCTAGTAGTTGACATGGTGATCTATTCGGTAGAGTTATTGGAGCCTGATCTCCTTACCCCTGTCGCAACCTTCGACATGTATTCCTTCCAGAGTTATTTTCTTCCATCCAGTGAAGATCTCTTGGAAACCATGACTGAGTTTTGTCCCTTGACATGGTGTCCTTCTAGAGCGTTATTCTCTTGGAAGCCTTGATCAAGAAGAGTCCACAATAATAGTTTCTCTTCTCTGTGGAAATCTCGTTAAAAAATGAAACAAAGTTCACGGGAACTGTTTCTCTTCTCTGTAGAAATCTCATTAAAAAATGAAACAGAGGCCTTGAGCATAGTTCTTTTCTTGTGTCAAGCTCGTTAAAAAATGAACCAATCACCTCTCCTGTCGAGCTGAGTCTTTCGTTAGGTCTTGTTTTTGAACCTTCATTTTCATCCACCCTTATCCTTTTTCTCCATCTGGTAGAGAAATTGATGACAACCTCAAAGTCGATGAATGAATTGAAGCTTGGGGGGGCATGTCTCCAGCCTTTGATGATCATTCTAGAGTTAAGCCAATAGCTTTCAAGATGGGGCATACCGAGCTTAGTCTTTGTTCTTTCTCACACTCGTACAAACATGAGAATTCAACCGAGTAAACTTTTATCTCTTTTTCAGACTCACATGGTTATACGAAAAAGGAACCCCCTAGAGTATCCTTTAAGCTCTTTTCAGACTCTCTAAACATGAAAACATTGTCGAGTGATCTTGCTTCCTTTCACACTCGTTAAAAGGTTTGAAAGGGCGTCTTTCGAGTGATAATTTATCTCTTTTTCGGCCTCACAAGACTAACATTACGAAAAAGGACAACACTGGAGTCATCTTTAAGTCATTTTCAGACTCTCTAAATATGAAAAACCACTGAGTTTACCTTCTCTAGACTCATTAAACAATCATAAATTGAAGGGATCATATGAGACTGAACCCTTACTTATTTCAGTTCGCTAAACAAAGGAAGAGGGACTTACCAAAGGTGAGTCATATTGAGCATGTGTTACCGTCCTCGAGCTCGTTAAATTAAAAAGAGGTACTCGTCTATCTGGATGGGGGAAAATTTGAAAGAAGCAAGCCAAGTAGTTTTTGGGAACATTACCAGTAACTCTTACGGTCACCCTTGAACACGACACTTTGTATTTGCATGCATTTTAATTCATTTAACCTCTGCACTGAGCCAATCCTATGAGTTTTCTTACTCCTTTGGGTCACTCAATGAAATTCATCGTATCCACTGCATTATCGTGTTTTGGTCCATGTCATGTTTCTGTTGTTGTGCCTCAGCGTTCAAGGGAAGTATCTACCTCGAGAGTTAGCCATCACAAATATTCTTGTTTTGATACTCGTTTCAGTCCATGTTCATTTGATCTACCAATTACATCTCAGTGTCAGTTTCGTGTCGTTGATGGGGGATACATCAAGGCCCTCCTTCGATGAGTCTATTCCTGACGACTTCAACACATTATCCAAGAACTAGACTTAGAAACCAGTTAGTACCTTGGGACCTGCATGCCTCAATGGAAGGCCTCCTCGTTTCCGATAGTGGGTTTACATCATTGACCCCTTATCAGGTGATTCAATAGATGTTCGACTTCAACTCATTCATTCACATTCATCGGAATGTACTAGAGTACCTTGGGAATCATTAACATCAATGGTGATCTCCCTCACACTTGTTAACGGTTTACCTCATTGACCAGTAATCAAGTGGTTTCTACCATGTTCAACATCAAGACATCTATTCACATGGTTAGATTTGTACTACATCAAGATTGGTAAGAAGACCCTAGGTTGAGTTATCACTCTTATATGTACTTTGCCCAGTTTGCGAAGGAGTTTTCTTTTGAACTATGACACATATATTGTTACATAGATCCATTTTGTATTGGTTGTGGCTATGTCTTGTCATCTCATAGATCCACTGTGTATTCTTCGTGGTTACGATCAGTTCAGGTCATAGGAGTATAGATCCACATTGTATCTTCAGTGGCTATACCATTTTGTCAATATAATTATGGAACCGCAGTGTATTTTATGGAAGCCATACCTAAAAAGTCTTTATCACTCAAGCATAGGTATGTCTACCTTGGGTTTGAAACATGTCATAATATTTGTTTGATGGTTGTGTGCATCTTTTTCCAGCCTCTTTATGTCCATTCCCTTGCTCAAAAAAGTCTACAAAGTACTTCAGTCATCACGTCTTCTAACTTTGTACTTTGGGGGGCAATCTGATACACATCAAAATTACTCACTTCAATAGTGTCGCAAGTGTCATCCTTACAAGTGTTGTAAGTGTCGCATCTTACCCGCAAGTGTCACATCTTGACCACAAGTGTTGCAAGTTTCATAAACATCACACTGCCATATTGCCTATGTTATGCCTCTAACAACATCACAGGGACACTTAAGACACCTCAAAGACTAGTTTTGAAGAGGAGAAATCAGTTGACAGGGAGTACAAGTCTTTTGCCATGGAGCAAACCACTTAAAAGTAATTTTTGGAAGGTAACGCTCCCCTATACACTATCAGGGAGTGCTAGCACTCCCTGAGCCTCTTTGGGGGAGCATTATAATGCTATGTGCACCCTTTTGGGGGAACGCTACCCTTCCTGAGTGAAATTTGGTTTGTTGAGATAAATGAGGGAAGAATCCCCTCAATATCTGAAGGTGGTTGGATTCGAATCAGAGGTCTAGGCTTGATCTTAGGGAAGATCCTCAACTGAAGGAGAAGAATCATCAATTTATCCCAAAGATATCTCAAGTGGTTGGGCCTCTCCAAGGTTATATAAAGAGGCTTTCTCATGGTAAAAGGGAGAAAATATTGGAGATGTGAAACTTATAATCTCATAAGTGAGATGTCATTGAAGCATAATCAGTGTAGATTACTTGAGCAAAGGGGTTGGACAAGGAGAGATGGAAGAAGTTGTTGCACCTTCATCAAAGGATTGTAATTACTTTTCATTTTTTCTCATTAATACATATACATGCTTGGCCTATTTCTTTCAAATTTATGTTTGTTCCACATGAATTTGTCTTCAGTAGATAGATCTATGTTTGAGTTAATCTCAATAGAATAGGAAGCTCGTTGTATCTTTGTTTGTTCTACAGGATCTATCGAGGAGCTCAAAATTGGAGCTCGGCTTGGACTTTGTGAGGGAAAATGTCGTTAACAAGGTACACATATTTCTTCTTCCTCTTCGTATATTAGCTTAATTAGATCTATAAAAGATGTCAGTGTCCACGCTAAGAACTTTTCTATCTTGGCCTTAGGAGTCTAGAGACCAAGAGGGAATCTACTTGTCCACAGGAGGATTCACCTATAACACCCTAGAAATTAAACCTTCTGAGACTACTTCCATGGTATATTACATAGTGTCTCAATACTCTGACCTTGTTTTGTATCTTAGGGAAAGAAAATCTACATCTTTATCATAGTTATTCATGGATGCTGAGGAAGTGGAGGAGAACCTTCGGGCTTGTGGCTGGATTCTAAGTCAACATCATGTCAACTCTAAACATGAGGCAGATTTTATTTGTTGTCCCTATGAAGAAAAGATAGTGGATTATTTGGTCCTCGAAGCATGTATCTTTGACAGCTTTTCCTCTGAGGAAGTCACTGTCTCAAGCATTGAACAAGAGCATCTTGTTGTTGACAAACACTTTGGTAATGAATACTTTGTTGTTAGAGAGCATCCTGAAATGAGACATTCTGAAGGTCAAGAGTCAAAGCAGACTATCCCCATGGTATATGCAGAAATGATTAGCAATCAACCAACAGGTGGTTCTGAAGTTACGAAGCAGCTATTCAATCCACAGATTCTTGTGTATGTCATTCAAACAAGTGTTCCTGTAGAAGACATCAAACAAATTGTCAGCAGCTTTGAAACAATGAAGGTAACCTTTCATAAATTAATCAGGCATTGCTTTCAGTTTCATGACCTTGTCAATGAGTACATAGAATTACACTTTTCAAATGCTTTGGAGCATGAAGAATTGATCTTTTTATCAGCATGTTCGGGTGAGTATGGTTTCTTGAATGAATTTTTATCACTGTTGTTACATTTCAAACATTAGTTGTTGATCAGTGACAAAGATGAGGTTTCTTCAATTTTAAAATTGCTTGAATGGTTGTTATGGAAGGAAACATTTACCTAACTGTTGTTGGGAAAAACACCCTATGGACTAGCAAGTTAGGGTAAGACATTGCATGCAGATTTGACCGAATAGAAACTACTTTTTTACCTACATCCCAAGATTTAAACCCCTCTTTCTCAGTAAATGCATGGAAAAGGACCACCTACCTTATTATTGGTGTTCGATGTAGATCCTCCATTGTGCTCGATTACTTGTTTGCGCTTCTCCTTCCAAAGATGACCTACACTTAAGACAAACAACAACTATGCATGCATGCTACTTCTATACTCAAGGGTTAGAAATCAAACATAAATCAATCAAAATATAGACAATTCATGAATTGGGACGGGAAAAGAATTCTTTTTATTACGTAAAGTGAATCAACTTACAAAAGCTGAGACCGACCACTGCTCCTTGAACCTAATCCTGGGCTCCTCTTCTTCTGTCCTTCAACTGCTTTGCATTAAATCTCCTTTGGCATGAGGAAAGGCTAAAGGGTTGGGACAATGGATTATGTAAATGAGCAGAGTTTCTTCGCTATATTTTTTCCTCTTCCAAATGGTACCCCTACCCCTTCGTTTATAGGCTAGAAGGAGCTAGGGTTTTGGACGAACCCTTGGTCATGCATGGCCGGGAGTTTTAGTTAACTGACCCATAGCTTTTTGTTCCGTTGGCAACTTTCCTTTTTCGTGCTTTGTTAGGTACACGCGGACTGTTGTGAGTTAGCCAGTGTGTACACGCGTGAAGTAATGGGTTATGGCGCATGGGCCTTGACACAAGAAGATTTTCAAAGAGTTGTTCAGCAGAGTTTTGGAAAAGAAGGGATATGAGTTGGCCTGATGCCAGGTAAGCATGTGTGGTGCAATTTAGGGTTATAACACTAACCAATTGCATAGCTAGTAAGAGTAGAGTAGGGTAGGAAATAAGGTCGCTTCCCAATCATTTCTCTTCTTCTAGTTTGCAGCAGAAATATCAGTCAGCATGTGTGAATAAAGGCCAATTTTGAAGGTATGAAGAGATCAGTTGCACAGGTCTTAAGAGTTTTCAGAGATTGGTTTCATAGACCAAATGAATCCATAGCCCAACAGATAAGGAAACTGGAACTACTAGGTTCTTGGAGCCTCACAGGGAGGTCTCCATCCCAGTTGGAGCCAAATGTTAGCACTCAATTTTTTATGGAAATTTTAAGTATCTTTAGCATCCTTGTGCTAAAATTTTGAAATATTTTTTTCTCATTTTCCCTAGTTCATAAATTCCAATTTCCTCATTGAGTTAGGAAGATTCTTAATTCATAAATATGTTTCTCCAAACACCTTTGGCCTTTGTCTTTTTGACCTGCATAACCAAAAAACTAACTTTTAGTAGTTTTTCCTAAATCTTTATTTTGTTGATTTCCCTATGTTTTATTTTAGTTGCCTTTTCAATAAGTGAGTTTATTGACTTTGATAGAAGAGGTGGTGTGTGCTTTAAAGTGGCTTAACTCTAGTCTAAACCTAAATTTATATGCATAAATATTTTGCATTATCCTAAGTCTAGAGTTTATAAAGCCACATGCCCATTTCTTATACTAGTCACCAGTCATTACATTAAGCTAAGCTATGAGTTAAGATCACGTTCCTAATTCATAATCTATGAGTCAAAGCTATATGTCAAAATACTAAGCCACAAACTAAGTCAAAGCTATATGTCAAAATACTAAGCCACAAACTAAGTCAAAGCTAGGCCACGAGTCAAGCCTCAAGCTCAAGCCACGCATCAAGCATACAGGTGTTGAAGAACTAAATATATCCATGATATATATGATGCTACTCCCAATTTCTTGCCTGTTCCACCGTTTTCATGCATGGATGTGCAAAGGGGAGTGCGCTCCCAAATTTCTTGGGCGCTGCGATTTTAACACTGTGCTGCCAAATCTCCTGGGCGCTAAGAATTCCACGGGCACTACCCAATATCCTAAGAAGTGTAACGGCATGCACTACCTAATTCCTAGCAGGCACTACCTAATTTCTAGCAGAGACAGATTCTTGCACAGAGACACATTAGAGTGGCGCTACCTACAGGTACCAGGAATATAGGGGGGCCCGAATTATCATCTTAGTGAATGGATGATGATGTGGAATACAGACAGAGATAACAGATGATAGCATGATGACAGTTACAAGCATTAAAAGACACTTGGCACATATGGAGATGTGCAACATAGAAGATCAAGTTAGTTCAATGTTGGTTGGATCAGTGGCCAACATTTTCCCTTTTTGTAGTAGTTTGTTAATAGTTGTTAGCCTAGGTGTTTGATTAATAGTTGTTGTTGGTGAATCCGATGAGGGGAAGGGCCAACTCACACCTCCAGCTGCTACCTTTCTTTTCTATTATAAATCCATGTTCCAATTTATGAAAAAAGGGGGGTTCGAATAGTTGAGCTGAGGCTCCCAGATTGTAATTTTCTTTGACTGAGTAAATTGTTCTCTGGTTATGTACTGGATTTAAGACATTTTGGTTAATAGAAATCATCACCTCTTTCATATTATTTGCTTCTGATGCTAAATGTTCATTTTTTGAATGATTCACATGAATGGTTGTGGTAATATTATGATGGATGTGTGATCGTTATATAATCATGATGTTTATTTAGCTTCCTTAGTTTCTGAACTCAAGAATATCTTGTGTTAAGAATTTTTCTTCCTTAGGATTTCTGTAGACCTGATGTTTATAGCAGTTCCTACATTCCTCTCATTGAAGTCTTCCCTCTATTCATACTCACTCTCAATTATTGATTGAATTTAGCCAAGACCTTGATTGTTGGTGCATGCTAGCCTTGTTTTCTAAGTTGGAACATTATTATTTTGAGTCTTGTCCATTTGACCTTTTAAAAAATTCATTTACATTTACAAAAAATTTAATGTTACCAAGCTCACTTGATTACAGTCTAGGGTGATTTTTGGAGTGATAACAATTGCAATAGTTTGTCCCAAAATCGCTTTTAGGTAAGATACATGGAAAAACTATTTTCAAGCTACAACTTGATGGAGAGACTTTCCCCAAGTTTCTTCAGCTACGATTGAAGGGATGCTTCCACACCCCGTTTACCAGCTACAATTGGAAGGAGGCTACGACCCCCTAGTTTATCAGATACCACTAAAAGTATGCTCTGACACCCTATTTACCAGCTACAACTGGAAGTAGATTTCGACCCCCTGTTTAGTTAGCCTCAAATGACAAGGAAGCACCAAATCCCCTTGTTCACCAGCACCAAATGGTAGGAGGATACAACCCCCTATTTATTCAGCTACAACTGACAAGGAAGCACCTACTCCCTTGCACGATCCAACCTTCCCTTACACCACCCAACCACCCTTATTTTCATAATGTAATTCAATATCTTCTGCTCTTCATTGAATTTGAATCATGTAGCCATTAACACAAGTCCTATCAGATTTGACCTTTTGACTTCGAATTGTTTCCCCTTGCTCCATCGTTCCAACCTTTATATAGGTATAACATTTATAACAAGTTTATTGTACTCTGTTCAAACAACCAAAGATACTATAAATTCTTCAAGTCTTCTTAGAATCATTAACTGTTGTACTTTATACTTATCTGCTGCAACCTCTGCTTGTATGGTCTTCTGGTTATCTACAGTCAAACTTCATCTCTTGCTCTTTGGATTATGTCATTTAATCTTCAATGAATCTGTTGCAATCTAATAAAGGTCTTCTATGTCAAATACTGGATTGCATAACTGCTTCTCTGACTCCTTTTCTTGATCTTCAATAAGACATCGACAAGCCCATTAGAACCAACAATTCTTCTTCTTGAACTCTGCTTTTGTGTTGATCTTCTTATCTGAACTGCAAAGACACTTTCTTCTCAACACTCTTCCTCATTTATATAATCTTCAAAATGGTGTGAGAGTGATACATTGTGTCCCTTTGTTTTGAACCATCGCACCTCTTCGTTTAACTTAACCATAATCACAGTTTTATCATTTTTACCGTGAAGGATTTTCATAAATTGATCACAGTTATGGATCAATTTCATCCTTTTAACTTGATCCCGAATTTTTTCAATTTATTTACAGAAACCAAGTTTTGTAAAGTCGCTTCCTTCAAACCATTACATGTGACCGAGTGATACAAAACCACAGGTTTTATCAACTTTAGTGACGTATTATATTTTTCCTTTTAAATCTCTTATTCTATATGACCAATGGCAATGACCAGACGCTAGGCCAAAATGAGTGCTCGAGCACTTATCAATTCAATGGTCGTGATTTAATCCCCTGATGAGATGGATGACAGTCGGGACATCAAGAAATTTGGGATTTCAACTTTTCAGTTTTCAAATCAGATCGGATGGTTTATTTCGTGGAACCAGATCAATGGTCATATTTGATCCTTACACTCATCCTTTCACTTGTTAATCTGACGGCTAGGACTTAATCAAGCATTGAGATGGATGGCCACCATTTACTTCACGACTTCATGCTTCACATGAGTGTGACGTGTAGGATGGGTAGTGGAGTGTGGCAACAGAGCATGGAGGTGGTATGGATGAGTGGTTTGGTGGTTTACTCAGAGGGGGGTTAGGTAGTAAGCAGTAAGGAGTGATGGGGGTCTGATTTAACAGGAAGGCGACATGTTATGAGGGCCTCGCTCGGGAAAAACCACCAACTCAAAGCCCCCCCACCGTTAAAGGAAGAAAGGTCGAGGGGGGTCTGATATTCCCTGTCGACCGTAGATCTGAGCACCTGATTATCGGTCACTGAGATTAGTGTTCCCTTTAACACAAAGTGCCAAAATTGTCATTTCACCATCGAACTTAGGATAAAATCATTTTATGGGTTTTTGCAATTTACCCTTTCTTCATTTTGTCACCAACCGTGGATCTATTTGGCGAGTGACCATCGACAGTTGATGTGGATTGTGGAACCATAAATTGTGAGTGATTTAATTTGTCACCCAAGCTCCGTGTGCATATCAATGATCCTGATCTGATCTGATTGTTGACTAGTTCTCCAATGATTCTTGTGAGATTCATCGAGCCATATTTTCTGAGCTTTGATCTTCATTCGTTCACCCTCCTAAGCTTTTATCTCTGCATATCGTCATACTATAACTTTGATTTTCATTTTCTAACTCTCCTGAGCTTTAATCTCTGCATATTGTCCAATTGTTTGACATCAACCATTATATGCTAACAAAATATTGTTGATATCAATGACAATTCGTCATACCAACTTATCATCACATCAATGATATCGACTGTTGACATCAATGACAATATATACAACAATATCCCCCTTTGTCATTGATGGAAACATTCAAAGTTCATATTGAATCTCCCCCTGAGATGTTTCATCTCTCCTCTGAAGTTATTCTCCCCCTTTGACATCAATGGAAAATGGTTGCTTCCCTTATGGTAAATCTTTGTTTGTCTATATACTTCTGACCAGAAATTAAAAACGAATAAATCCTCATGCAATCATACTTTTCCTGTCATACTGAATGACTCCTTCTGACTTTGATTGATGTATCCCCCTGATTGGTGCCAATTGATGCATATCCTAAATAATTGTCAAATTATCTTTAGTATTCTCCATATGTGACTCTATTGCTTGTACTTTGGACTTATTTTACAAAAGTATGAGATACTAGAAGTTGGATATCAAATAAGGGCCTCAAATGGAGACATTTTAGTAGATGTGTGATAGGTAGTATTATATTTGTTGATTTTACCACTTCAACCCTTGGTATCATCAGATACCATGTTTAAATTCCCTCTACCCATCACCCCGTAGTTAATTCCAAATAAATCACTTATTTAATTAAAGCATATTTGAGTAATCAAATAAACATGTGGTGAAAGCATAAACAAGGAAACCAAAATCTCACACACGGGACACCAATATTTTTGGATATAAACCCCTGGAAAAAACACGGAGGGAAAACTAGTTGCGAGATGATTTTATTAAGGTCAAATCAGGGCTCTCGTAACAGGGAAAATGGCCCACTAAGAGAATACATTGCAGACAAACCTGGCAATACCTGTGTTGTTGTACAACCCTATACCAGCATGTTTCCCAAGTTTTACGTTCCTTTCCTTTAGGAAACCCATGTAGATATGTGAATGTATCCACTAAAATCCATGTACATGTATGGAAATATTGTACGCCAATGTTCGTACAACGCACCCCTTTCCTACGGCTTCAATCAGCTGAAACCCACTTGTGGTTGCCTCTGCTCTCTCTTCTCCTTGTATGACCTCTAGATGGACATCCTTCTCCAACTATCCAAGATCTTGAATCATAGTCCTTCATGATCCAACCCTCTCTACATCACCACTTGGACGAAATCTCTTCACCCAACCAATGTTATCTCCTCACTCTTGTGTAAGCAAAAGTCCTTCTCTGCTTCTATACTCCACACTAGAAAAACTACTTCTTTTTTAGGTCCAACCTTGATATCTCATCAAGGTACCTAATCTTGGTATCTCACCAAATATTCAAACCTTGTCATCTCACCAAAGGTCCCCACCTTGGTCTCTCACCAAGGGTCTCTTGATCTTGGCATCTCACCAAAGAGCCTCTCAAGAATGTCTTCCTCCTTCACCCTAGAATTGTTTTTATAATCACGAGTTATAATATATTTCTAATATCCAAAGTGATTGACGGATGAGATTCCTTATCATACTCACTTAATATTTACACGCTAATATTACACGCTAATTACTTTTAGCACTTTCCTTAAAAAAACTCAATTCACTAATAAAAACAATTTTACTTTAAATATTCTTTTAACTAAATTAAACTCAAGGATAGAAGGATTTCAACGAATTCCACATGCTACACACATGCCAATGCATAAGTAGTTATCTTATTCTACCACTAACATCAACACTCCCTCTCAGCGAGAAAGGTACTTCTCCCACCTGGAGTTGGATCTGTCTTCGCTACTAGATCTGCTACCATGGTTTCTTTCCAATCCACCTGATTGGCCACTCCCTCATACACACAGAATCCATCCATGTCATCTCGCTCTGACCCATCTACGAAGACTCACTACCTCTGAACATGCTCCTAGAAGTCTCTTTCTTCTGAGCATCCTGCATGGCTATCTCATACCATGACTATTGTCTCATAGACTTGGAAGGTTTATCCTTCCCACTTGAACCTAAAGGTTGATTCCCTTTGAGCTTCTCAACCTTCAGAGCCTCTTTCTCCTTATTCTCTGTCACTGAAATTTATCCATGATCTAAGATTCCCTTGGATCCTTTTACAAGCTCTTGTCCTGGGATAATCTTTCACTTGAGGAATAAAAATCAGCAAATGTCCAAGTCCTACAAACCTCAATATCATTCCTTCGATCTTGTTGGTTGATTGTTATCTCCCTTGCTTCCTCTTTTCTCGTTTCCTTGAGCCCTTCCTTACACACTTTTTTTCTCCATATATGATTCACTAAATCCAATATATATGTCATCCTCTGATCTTTGGATTAAATCTCTTCACCCATCTGAGATCCCCTTGATTCATTGTCCTTCGTGGCTCAAGCACTTGAGAAAAAGTACTTCTTTTCTCCTGCATGGAGGACTCAAGCACATGAGAAAAAAATCCTTCTCTACTCCTATATTCTCTAATGTGGATTATATCTCTAGATGAAAGTCCTTCTCCACCTATATGATATCTCCTTGTTGGTAGGCTGGCCTCCTCCCATTCCTCAGTAAGCCACCCAATAGACTTTCATGTTGAAATTGCCTCTATATTGTCCTTGTACGTCCCTGTACGTGACTATCACCACTACATCCCACCTATGTACGTGATTGTCCCTTATGTGACTCGTGTACACTTTCATGCACCTGCAAAACCCATGTTCACATTTTTTATTACATACTATACAACAATATTCGTACGGAGCACCCCTTTCCTATGGCTTCATTCAGATGAAACCCACCTATGGTTTCCTCTGCTATCTCTTCTCCTTGACCTGTATGACCTCTATATGGACATCCTTCTCCAACTATCCAAGATCTTGATTCATAATCGTTTGTGATCCAACCCTCTCTACATCACCACCTAGATGAAATATTTTAACCCAACCAGTGAGATATCCTCACTCTTGTGTAAGCAAAGTCCTTCTTTGCTTCTACACTCCACACTAGTAAGAGACCTTCTTTGTTAGGTCCAACCTTGATCTCTCATCAAGGTACTTGATCTCGGAATCTCACCAAAGATCCCAACCTTAACATCTCACCAAAGGTCCCTACCTTGGTCTCTCACTAAGGGTCTTTCACTAAGGGTCTCATCAATCTTGTAATATCACCAAAGATCATCTCAAGAGTGTCTTCTTCCTTCACCCTAGACTTGTTTTTATAATCATGAGTTATAATCTATTTCTAATATCCAAAGTGATTGAAAATTGAGATTCCTTATCACACTCACTTAATATTTACATGCTAAGATTACATGCTAATTACAATTAGCACTTTCCTTAAATAAATCAATTCATTAATAAAACAATTTTACTTTAATTATTCTTTTAACTAAAGTAAACCCAAGGATAGAAGGATTTCGAAAAATTCCACATACTAGACAAATGCCAATACAGAAGTACTTGTCTAATTCTACCACTAACATCAACACTCCCTCTTAGAGAGGAAGTTTCTTATCCCACTTGGAGTTGGGTCTGTCTTCGCTACCAAATTTGCTACCATGGTTGCTTTCCAATCCACCTAATTGGCCACTCCCTCTCACACAGAATCCATCCCTACCATCTCGCTTTGAACCATCTTTGAAGACTCACTACATATGAACATGATCTTGGAATCCTCCTACTTCTGATCATCCTTCATGGCCATACCATACCATGACTCAATTCTAACATACTTGGAAGGATCCTCCTTCCCACCTGAACCTAAAGGATGAATCCCTCTAAGCTGAACCTTCGGAGCCTCTAATTTTGTGTTCTTTGTCACTAACATTGATCCATGATCCAATATTCCCTTGGATCCTTTTATAGGATCATGTCCTGGGATAATGGTTCACTTGAGGAATACAAATCAGAAAATAGTCAAGCTCTACAAACCTGAATATCAGTCATTTGATCTTGTTGGTTGACTGTTATCTCCCTTGTTTCCCCTTTGCTCCCTTCCTTGAACCCTACCTTACACACTTGTTTTCTCCATATATGATTCAATAACTCCAACAGATATTTCATCCTCTGATCTATATATGAATTCTCTTCACCCATATGAGATCCCCTTGAGTCATTGTCCATCGTGGCTCAAACACTTGAGAAAAAGTCCTTCTTTTCTCCTAAGTGGATGACTCGAGTACATGAGAAAAAACATCTTATTTTCTCCTATGTGATCTAATGTGGCTTATAAATCTAGATGTAATTCCTTCTCCACCTATCTGATATCACCTTGTTGGTTTTATGGCCTCCTCCCATTGCTCAGCAAACCACCCAATAGATTTTCCTATTGAAACTACATATGTATTGTCCCTGTACAGCCTTGTACGCAACTATCACCACTGCATCCCATGTATGTAAGTGACTATAATAAATACAGCCCACATATGAATGCGATTTTTCCTTCTGTGACCCACGTACACCTACAAAACCCCTTGTCCTGCCCTATTATTGTTGTTTCCCAAAACTCAGTCGTTCAATTTTTTCCTACTAGTTTATAGATCTATTAAGATCTCCTGCAAATATGATAGATCTGCTACAAAATATAGTAGATTTGTGCTTAGTACTTAAAGCACCCACATCGACACTCCTGATCCCATATAAATGCTCCTGTAACCCTAGATTTGAACTCGATTTCTCCCTTGGTCACTCAGATCTTATAGATATGTCATTGTGCATCCTGAGATAGGATCCCTCTCGAAGAAATCTTTCTCTGATACCATGTTGATTTTATCTACTTATGAACCCTCATTATCCTCAGATACCATGTTGATTCCATATGCTTTCGAACCCTCAATTTCCTTGGATACCATGTTGAAATTCCCTCTACCCAACACCCGGTAGTTAATTCCAAATAAATCACGTATTGAATTAAAGCACGACTAAGTAATCAAATAAACATGTGGCGGAAGCATAAAAAAGGAAACCAAAATCTCACACATAAGACACCAATATTTTGGGGTATAAACCCCGAAGGGAAAACCAGTTCCAAGATGCTTGTATTAAGGTCAAATTAGGGCTCTCGCAGCAGGAAAAATGCCCACTAAGAAAATATACACTACATACAAACCTAGAAATACAAGTGTTTTTGTACGACCTTATACCAATATGTTTCCCAAGGTGTATGCACCTTTCCTTTAGAAAACCCACGTACATATGTGATTGTCTCCACTGAAATATGCATACATGTACAAAAATATTATATGGAAATCTCCATATGGCGCACCCCTTTCCTATGGATTCAATTAGTTGAAACCCACATGCGGTTGCCTCTGTTCTCTCTTCTCCTTGACCTGTATGACCTCTAGATGGAAGTCCTTACCCAACTATCCAAGATATTGAATCGCATTCCTTTGTGATCCAACCCTCTCTACATCACTAGTTGGATGAAATCTCTTCACCCAACCAGTGAGATCTCGTCACTCTTGTGTAAGAAAAAATCCTTTTTTTCTTGTACACTCCACACTAGAAAAATTCCTTCTTTTCTAGTTCCAACCTCGATCTCTCATCAAGGTACCTGATCTTGGTGTCTCACCAAATATCCCAACCTTGGAATCTCACCAAAGGTCCCCACCTTGGTCTCTCACCAAGGGTCTCTTGATTTTGGCATCTCACCAAATATCCTCTCAAGAGTGTCTTCCTCCTTCACCCTATCGTTGCTTTTATAATTATGAGTTATAATCTATTTATAATCTCTCAAGTGATTGATGGTTTAGATTCCTTCTCACACTCACTTAAGATTTACATGCTAATTACTTTTAGCACTTTCCTTAAATAACTCAATTCACTAATAAAAACAATTTTACTTCAATTGTTCCTTTAACTAAAGTAAACTCAAGGATAGAAGGATTTTGACAACTTCTCCATGCTAGACACATGCCAATGTGTAAGTACCTATCTGATGCTACCATTAACATCAACAATATTAGCATTATGCCACAGAAATCCACTTCCATTGAGATTGCTTGTCTGAATAATAACATTGTAGATAACATTCTAAACATTTGTTAACTATTTGTGTTTGACCATCTATTTTTGGATGATATGTTGAACTCATACCTAGTGTTGTTCCACTCATCTTCCATAATTATTTCCAAAACATTCTTGTGAATTTTTTATCTCTGTCACTTACTATTACTTTAGGAAAACCATGAATTCTATGAATTTTATTCATGAACACTTTTGTCACTTGGCTTGTTCTATATGTACTTTGAATTCTACAAAAATGTGCTGATTTTTTTAGTCTATCAATGACCACAAAAATGGAATCCTTAGCTTCAAATTTTGGTAACCCTGTAATGAATTCCATTGATATATCTTCCCATATTTCATTAGGTATGTGTAATGGCTGGAGTAACCCTAGATATTTTACTATCTTTGCTTTACTTCTTTGGAAAACCTAGAATTCTCTTACAAAATTTTGAACATCTTTCTTCATTCCTTCCCAAAAGATTTTTTTTTATGTTTTGATATGTTTTAAGGAACCCTGCATGTCTTGCCATCAAAGAGTCGTGGGACTCACTTCATATTTTTCGCTTCAACTTCGATTGAGGGCATAAAAATATTCTACCTATGTACCAAAGTATATCTCCCTTCCACTCCCAATGTTCCATAGAGTTCATCCCTTCCTTTATACATTGTATGTTTTTTGTATTGTTGTCATTTTTTCATTCATGGCAAGCTTCTCCCAGCCACACAGGAATATAAGATGTAATAGAATATAATCTTGAGGCTTCTTATATTCTAGAAAGATCATATGCTTCTACATTGTCCTTCTCCTTTTTCTAGATTATTTCAAATCAAACCCTTGCATTTTTTATACCCATTTTTGTTGCTCTTCTGATGACAATATTTTCTCCCAAAAACAGTTTAGGATATCGTGCTCTGTATTGACTTTAAAGTGTCTCCTAATGAGATACTATCGCCATTTTTTTATTGCATGTAAAATTGTTTCCATTTATTTTTCATATGTAGGTTTCACTAAATCTTTTCGCTTGAATTTTTTTCTTTCAAAAGCCAATGGTTTCCCTTCTCGTTTCAATATTTCTCCCATTCCTATTCCTAATGCATCACATTCTACTATGAATGTTTTAACAAAATGAAGTGTTTTTGAACTGGTGTAGAAGACATGGCATCGTTTAAGAGATAGAATTTCAAAGTAGCCTTATCATTCCATACAAATGAATTTTTCTTCAAAAGAGATGTGAGTGGGCCTACAATGCATGCATAATTATTAGCATTTTTTTTATAATATCCTGTAAGACCCAAAAATACTCTAAGACTCTTGATGTTCTTATGAGTAGGCCATTTTGTAATAGCTTGGATCTTTTGAGGGTCCACCTTAAGCCCTTCCCTTGAAACAATATGACCCAAATATTCTACTTCTTGTTTACCAAAATAACATTTGGATCTTCTTATATACAATTTATTGTTCTCAAGAATTTGTAGGACTTGATCCACATGTTTAATGTAGTATTTCCATGATTTTCTATAGACAAGTATATCATCAAAGAAAACCAACACAAACTTTCTAAGATGGGGTCGAAAAATTTTGTTCATGAGACTTTGAAAAGTCAAAGGAGCATTAATCAACCCAAAAGGTATGACCAAGAACTCATAGTGTACATCATGAATTCTAAAATTTGTTTTGGGAATGTCATATTTTCTTAATATGATCTTGTGGTACCCTGATTTAAAATCTAGATTTGTAAAATAAGCCACTTCATGAAGCGCATCTAATAGTTCATCAATATTTGGAATAGGGAATTTATCCTTTTGTTTAGATATCTATAATCAAGACACATCCTCCAAGAAATATATTTTATTATCACCATCACTACTTGTTACACATAAAAATTACTCACTTCAATAGTGTCGCAAGTGTCGTCATTACCAGTGTTGTATGTGTCGCATCTTGTCCACAAGTGTCACATCTTGACCACATGTGTTGCAAGTGTCAAAAACATCATACTGCCATCTTGCCTATGTCGTTCCTCTAACGACATTATAAGGACACTTAGGACACCTCAAAGACTAGCTTGGAAGAAGAGAAATCACTTGACAGGGAGTACAAACCTTTTTCCACTGAAAGAACCACTAAAAATGGATTTTGGATAGGATCACTCCCCTACCCACTGTCAGGGAGTGCTAGCACTCCCTGGGCCTCTTTGGGGGAGTGTTTGAGTGCCATGTGCACCCTTTTGGGGGAGCGCTACCCTTTTTTGAGCAAGTTTTGGGTTTGTTGAGACAAATCAGGGAAGAATCCCTCAATTCCTAAAGGTGGTTGGATTCGAATAGATGGTCAAGGCATGATCTTAGGGAGGATCCTCAACTAAAGGAGAGTAATCCTCAACTTATCCCAAAGATATCTCAAGTGGTTGGACCTCTCCAAGGTTATATAAGGAGGCCTTCTCATGGTGAAAGGTACATGAAAATGATTTGAGGTATGAAACCTATGATCTCATAGGAAACATACACAATATAGTGGATATTGCTTGAGCAAAGGGGTTGGACAAGGAGAACTGGAAGAAGTTGTTGCACCTTCATCAAAGGATTGTAAGTACTTTTACTTGTTCTCATCAATATATCAATGCTTGGCCTGTTTCTTTCAAACTGATGTTTGTTCCACATGAGTTTCTCTACAGTAGATGGATCTATATTTGAGCTAATCTCAGTAGAGTAGGAAGTCCATTGTATATTTTTTTGTTCTACAGGACCTATCAGGGAGCTCAGGATCGAAGCTCAACCTGGACTTTGTAGGGACAAACGTCGTTAATAAGGTACATATATGTCACATACCCATTACGGAAAAAGTAAAATTTTCGCTCTTCTTCAACGGATAGAATCCCCGAATTCCTACGGGGGCCTAGCGCAGGCTAGCTCTTCCCTTATCCACCTCCATATGATCGTTGGTTATGACCACAGGCCAAGCCAAGAGGCGCCTTTCACATTTCACGACTCAGCGATGCAAGAGAGTCAAGTCTTTCGACTCTTCAAACCCCGAAACCCGAAATCTTAGCTTCGATGAGATCGACGGCTGCGAATCTCCCCCTGATCCGACGGTCCTGGCCGTATCGGGATTTCGGTAACCGGGAGTTCGAAATGCAGTGACCCAAACCACTGGTCACTCCATTCCCCGAACTCTGATATGCGATTTCTTGTACGAGATCCAATGATCCTCAATGATTTGGATCCAACGGTCTAGATCTTTTCAGAGTTTCGTGAACCGAGAGTTCACGATGCAGCGACTCCAAATCTCTTGTCACTCCAATCCCTGAATTCCGATATGGGAATTTTTGTATGATATCAATGACCCTCGTTGATCTAGATCTGACGGTCACTATCCCTCCTCAGCTTAAGGGTGTTGAAAGACACTCAGTCTTAATCATGCGTCAGGGTTTCGTATACCGGGATTTCGTGACTTGCAAAGACAAGGGGTCTTTCCCTCTAGTTTCCCGGATACCAAAACACTGAAACTTATTCACACTAAACCGACTCATCCACAAAGCACATCAGGGTTTCGTATACCGGGATTTCGTGACTTGCGAAGACGAGGGGTATTGCCCTATGGTTTCTCGGATGCCGAAACACCGAAACTTATTCACACTAAACCAGCTCATCCACAGAGCGCATCAGGGTTTCGTATACCATGATTTCACGACTTGTGAAGACGAGGGGTCTTACCCTCTGGTTTCCCAGATGCCGAAACGTCGAAACTTATTCACACTAAACCGATGGTCCAAATCACTCATGGATCAACGACCATGATCACATCATGATTTCACGAATTGTGAGTTCGTGCGGTCTTACCCTTTGACCAATCCAAGTTGCGAGTTAGAAAAACTCTACCCAACTGCCACGTGTCCTGTGCCAATGGACGGTTCTGAATACTTCAAGACTTTCAGGACTTTGACGAGTCCTCTCTCCCCTGCATGCACCAGGTTAAACCTCGTGTGCCTTTTCTGGATCTGACGGCTTTGGTCCCCTGTGCTCAATCTGACAGTTTAGATATATTCTCCTATGCACTCTTCTCCAGTTTTATGGACGTAGGCTCCGACGGTCCATATTTTCCCCTGTGAATCGGCGATTCGCCCTTCAGGACTTTGGGGAAATCCTCACCTCTATTTCCCCGAATTGAACCAACAGTTCAGATCTGATTTCAATCACGGTCTATTTGTCACTCTTGAGCTTTCATATGCTCTGAAACCTCCAAAGGGTTTCTCGACCTCTGCACTCCATGAAGGGTTCTTGCACACAACGGTGCGATCCTTCCTAAGCTTGTCCAGGACTTAAGGAGTTATGGGTTTGGTTTGCCTCGCAAAGAGCCTGTGTCGATTTGCACTACCTCTCCTGAGCTTAACAAACTTCATCCTCCAAGGGACTCTAAACAATTAGGAGGGTTGGCATGCGTACATGAAACTGTGTCTAGGGTCGACGAACACACAGTTCGTGACTCTGGATTATGCCTCCACAGGACACAAGCATTTACAAGTATAAAATAATCTCCTAACCATATAATTTCTTACTGGCCTAGTTATACAATCAAGAAGAAATAGGAGAGATACAGTATATCCATTAAGAAATATGCACAGTTCCTAAAACATACACAGTATAACCAATTCATACACAGTTACGGCTAAATTACACAGGGTAGGAAATCGCTTATCTATTACAGGTTGTCACCAACCAAATGACTGTGGGTGTTCATCCTTCCACCCAACCATAGGCTCAGAGGCATTCATTCTTAGCACTCTGGCCACCCCCGTGCCAAGCCATGATATCACCAGGGAATTCTCACACTTCTCAAGGGTTCTTCCTCTGTTTTTGCTTCTATTTGGGTCCTATTCTCTATAACTCGGAGCTTTCTCTCTCGGTTATGGCCTCGGTGAGGTTTCTCAGATGCTCCTTGGCATCAAGCTCGCAGCCTTCAGTTCGTGACTCGCTGGAGAGATTCGCGCATCTCCCTTGCGAGCTTATGCTCTTTTTGTCTGGTGTCTCCTCTCCCGTGTGTATCCCTCTTACCTTGGAAGGTTTGTCGACCTATCCTGTTCCTTCTGTTAGAAGGAAGCTCAAGTCTGTAGGTCACTGCAGTACTTCGGGCTGATAGCCCATGTTTCCATTTATGGGGGTGGTTGATTTTTCAACCACCAGTCCTTTCTTCATTAACTGATTTCTTTCCTTGGGATTCAAAGGAGGTTTGTCATCCTTATCAAGGGAGATTTGGGGTTATTTGATATATGAACCCTCTTGTATAGTTTTCAAATTCTTCCTCTAGTGATATCATGGTCAGTACTTTCAAGGATTCACCCCCACAGTCAGTTATTTGGAAACTCAGTCAATAATACATTTACATTGTCCTCATGCCTTAGCATGGTAATTCCTATTTTATGATTAATTATAAATTGGGGGAAACAGGGTGTTACAATATCTTTCTTCTTCTCCTTCGTATGTTAGCTTGATCAGATCTAAAAGAATGTTAGTGTCCATGTTAATCACTTTTTTTTCTTGGCCTTAGGAGTCTAGAGACCAAGAGGGAATCCACTTGTCTATAGGGGAATTCACCTACAACACTATTGGAACTTAAAATGAACTCCTGGTTGGTTGAATAATACCCGAATCCAACATGTCTTGTACTATTTTCTAAATCTCCCCTTTTCACTAATGAGGATATCTATAAGGCCTTTTATTAGGAGGCATACTTCTTGGTATTAGTTCAATTTGATGTTCATGATATCTAGATGGAGGTATACCTTTAGGAATTTATTGGAAGACCCTATAGTGCTTTTCCAATGTGCATCTTAATTCCTCTGGAATATCTTCATATTCATGTTTAACTTCCATAAAATAAATTTTAACCACAACTCCCTTGCTACCCTTTTTTATGATCGTTTCCATTCTGAGAGATGATTACTTGATAAGTTCCATATTTTAACCCTTTGAGTTCATATTGAATTCCTTCCAATTAAAATCTCATGAATAATTTGTTATAGTTTGTAGAAATTGTACCTAATGTTCTCAATCATTGAATCCCTAGAACAACATCTACACTTCCAATGGGAATGTCATACATTGGGATTTCTAAATTATATTATCCCATACTTAGTTTAATGTTGTGTAATTTTCCCACACAATCATACTCCCTCCTTTAGCAGCCAAAACTTGAAAATTTGTAGTGAATATTCCAAGATGACTTGTTTAAAATTGATTTTAGGATGAATAAAAAAACATGTCTTCCATAGGCTATATCTCTGGAAGTATAATGAACTGGAACCTAAAAGTGTTACTAGACGTACTGTGATATGTCACCTAAGTAACCTCCAAATTTTGTTGTATGAAGTGTCCCAGAAAAATATATATATATAGCAAAAAAATGCCAAGATGATGTGCTTGAAGCAGCAAAACCCTAGGATCGATGCACTTGATACCAAATGTTATATATATATATATATATATATATATATATATATATATAGGAGACAAAGAGTACAATTATAATGAAAGGGTGAAATGAAAGGTTCCGATGGACCTACTAATATTAGAAAAAAACTAGCAATCAATGCTTATTAGGGCCTTAACAATTAGACTAATGTTTTTAACAAGCGTTTGGAAGCATATTTGAGGTTCTTTACTTTTGAATGAAAATCATAATGGGTTCAGTAGTTACCCCTATAAGAATGTTAGTACAATGCAACTTATCATGGTGCCACTTGCATGACACCTCTTGAGGTTGTCTATTGCCAAAATCCTGCATCAGTACTATCTTAACTATCTTACTCACCACTCATCTCCAAAGTGAAAGAGGTTGAAAAACCCTCATAGCTCGAGTCGATATTCTCCACACATTCAAAGATAATATGGTCATGGCTCAAAATTAGATGAAACAATAGGCTAATTAGCATTGCTATGAACACCATTTTGAAGAAGGGGATCATTTTTTCCTTTGTCTGTATCCTTACGAGAAAACCTCCCTCAAAGACAACCACCACCACAATCTTGCTCCATTTTTTTATGGCCCCTATAAGATCCTCAGAAGTATTGGACCAGTGGCTTACAAATTAGAATTTCTAAGCAACTCTAAAATCCACCCCATCTTTCATGTCTCATGATTAAAGAAGCTGGTTGGCTCTAATTGTCACATTCAAACTATCCTTTTTTGAATTGGACAAAAAAGGTTCTAATTGGTTGTAGCCTAAGGTTTTCCTTTACAAACGAGAGTGTTGTCTCTACCAACACACTATCTAGGAAGTCCTAATACAATGGAAGGATGCATAGCCAAAGTATGCCACATGGGAACCAATAGCAATTCTTCAACAATTCGCTCATCTCCATCTTTAAGGTCAATGTTATTTTTTAAGGAGGAGGGCATGTTAGGGTCCTAACCGCCCTAACCAACTATGTATATAGATATGTTATTGTGTATCACTATGTATGGATTCCATCACTAGTTAATAAGAACCATGTAGTAGTGTGAAAGCAATGAATGTAAGACAGGGATGATTTTAAGGATGGAAATTTATTTTAAACTGTAGAAACCTTGGCGAATCTTACTAATCCTTCATATGCCAATTATAAATTATTAGCGATATTTTTGTAAAAATATTCAAATTTCTAAGGATTTTATATAGTTTTTATAAAATTTTGGCGATTTTTAAGGTAAAATAATTTTA
>ML790910.1:71766-92066 GCA_009831015.1 Picea engelmannii | reverse complement strand
AAATTTTGGCGATTTTTAAGGTAAAATAATTTTATCCTATAGAATTTGGGTGAATCATTTTTAAAATAGCGAATCTCATTTTTGGAAAAACCATGGAAAATTAGCCCATGAGCGAAATTTAGCCCCTAAAATCATCCATGATGTAAGAAGGCTTACTAGAAGGTTCCACCTACTAGATGTATAAGAAATGCAAAAGATGTTTTTTGAAATCATTTGTAATTGAAGCTCTGCTCTATTGGAGGTTGTCTCCTCAAAGAGGCAAGTGAACATTATTTTCATATATATATAAAGGTATAATATTTTTGTTCTAACTTGTATATTGTGTTTGCAAATGTGTTTCTTTCTACAACATATCGGAGTAATATTTATAACTTATGCTCTAAATATTTCTAATTAGAAGACCACAGATGATTAGATCTTGATTTTTTTTTTATTTGGTTGCTTTGCTAAAGTTAAAATCACTAGAAGCTACTTTGGTTGGTGCCTTGAGAAGAGAACAATTGGCCTAAAATACCATGAAGTGATTGGAAGTTGAGATTGAATAGCTAAATCATTTAGTATGTCTAGACTTAAAAGTTCGTCTCCTCCTTTCCCTTGTCCAAAATTGTTTTGATATCTAATTTTAGTGCATATATATCCACTAATCAAATAAAGAAACTGTCTAGTAAAAATAATAACAAATAACATTTAAACATCCATTTTAAGAAAATAATAATGTATGTATTGGGAAGGAGGATGGAAGATGAGAAGGTAATAAGATTTTTTTATACATATGTAGTCACCTATTTCATATCTAGATGCACACTGCAAATAGAAAAAGAATTAAAGCCTCACCCTTTGGTCATTAGCATATTTAAGAATCTAACTACCATAATCTCAACATGGAAGCATATTCCCATTGAGGATCTTATAGGCATGGGTTTAAAGGACTCATAAAAGAGATAGGATGTAATGAATTTTACTATTGGCATTATATGATTCCATGTAGTAATATTGAATTTGTAGAAATTCTTAGTTAGTTCTCATGGTTTGTTACTTACTATAATATATGCACCTAAGAACAAATTCGAGAAAATTCTTATGTTTATCGAGGGGAAAACCTCATCTAAACACTGGCTATGAGATCCTCATGAGTTGGATGAGGTAGAAAATTTGAACATTTAACTCTAGGGTAATTTTGTTTTATTTCCAGAAAATGTTTTATTATTGGACAACGACTATATTTTATTTGCCTTGTATTTGTAAATATAGTTACAGGTAGAAAGGTTGATAATCAAACATAAATTAATCTTTATATGAGGAATTAATCTTTAGGCCAAAATTTTTATATGGGAAATTAACCTTATTCTACATTTGTTTGCGTGTTTTATAGGCCTATAATGATAAAGTGGGGACTGACTCTTGCCATGTTCTCAACACATTGTTGACACAACCACCATCCTCTATCTCAAGGAAATGATAATGGTAACAATAGTGACTTTCTCCTAAAAGATTAAAAACATCTAGTTAAGACCATAGATATAGACAGTATCCAAACAACTTAATATCAATAACACATATGAACATTTTCCATGCATTTTGTAGGGCCCTAAAATTAGGTTTTTGGGTTTTTTTTTAATTAAAGATCATTGGATGTGAAACACATTATTAATGGAAAGAAGATGGAAACATTTGAATTTGAAACCCTCCTAGGAAGGAATTAGAAAATCCACTTGACATAAGATTATTGTCATATTCTATGCCTGGAATTAGAAAATCCACTTGACATAAGATTATTGTCATATTCTATGCCTCTCTATTCCTATTGAGACTTATGTTTTGTATTGCAATAAAAAAAATGGTACTTCAAAAGAAGGTTTGTAAACCACTTTTGAAAGTAAATATTCTCAAATTGAGACTTACATTTTGTATTGCAATAAAAAATGGTACTTCAAAAGACAAATTGAGACTTACATTTTGTATTGCAATAAAAAATGGTACTTCAAAAGAAGGTTTGTAAACCACTTTTGAAAGTAAATATTCTTGAGAATATATAAGTGTGAAAGGTTATTTGTGTAAATAAATGATAAATCCTTTTAAGGTGACAAATGTTTCCTTAAGTAGATTTGTTTTTTTCTTTTCCATTATATTTTTCTCTAAATTAAAATTATTGTCTAGTAATGTCAAAGTTTGACATAAGACATAAAACACTTGTGTATGTTAAGGTATATAGTATATATAGAAGAGTATTTTTCTTGATTATAAAAATGAGAATGTTGCATGGTTAAAAATATGTTTAAGATTTATTTCAAAAAAGTGTAAGTACAAACAACTAAAATTTAAGCATAAACAATTGCATTTAACAATATTACCATTCATTTTCATTTTACATCTTACTTTGCTTTGGTTCTATTTGAAAACATAACTAATGCATTAATGTACCTTACGATCAAAGTGGATTTGAAAGTGAACTTTTAATACTAACAAAAATTATTAAAAATATTAGTCACAGTTTTTGCTAGCCATTTTTAGTTGCAACATTAATTCTAATAAAGTAAAAACTTTTAAGATTAACAAAAATGATTAAAAACGTTAGTCATGTTTTTCAATGTTTTTTTGTTAGTCATAAAAAAAATTTAATGATAACATTAGTAGTAATACACATAAATAGTAATTTCAAATAAAACAACCAAATGAAAGTATCGTTGCAACTAAATGACCAATGGCCATATCTTCAAAAATCATCTTTATACTTGGATTTAGTAATTTTTTAAAATTAAAACACACTTTATGTACTAGCGATTGTTGTTGTAGATTAGCAAAAATGTCTCTTGAAATGTTAGTTCTAAATATTATGTAGACTTATTATTCAATGGATTAAAAGTTGCTAAAAAAAAGAGCATAGCCAAGTAGAAAGCAATTGCACAACAACATAAAACATGGATGTGTTGTTGTAAATGTTACTAAGGTTTTTGTCGGAGATATTCAGTTTTCACATGCATCAAGATGTGCAGATACATTATCAAAAGCACAAGGTGCTTTTTTGAATGGGATGCATCGTAGATTGCTAATCACATTGGGTGCTTTCTACAACATGTTGAGGTGAAGGAGATAACTAGTGTTGATTCTAATATTGGAGTTAAAAAGATACTACATGAATCCAAGTTATCTTTTCTTCTAAAAAAAAAGATTTTTACACAAATGTTGAGATCAAAGAGATTGCATTGCCATAGGTCTCATTTGATGCGTTGGTGAATAAATTGGTGTTATCTTGCGGCATTTGCTCACTAGATCAAGAAATTGTTAACATTGTTAAAAATCTAAAAATAAAATAGGAATGAGAAAACGCGCAATAGGATACACCCCCTACCTATCAAAGTAAATTCACAGTAGAGATTTTAATCTTTCTATGCAAAGTTGGGAATGTAGACTTTCCCAAACCTCTACCACATAATAGAACCACATAAAATTCACAACCTTGGAATGTTACAACTACGACCGTTGCACATCCACCACCCTCTGCTATTTTGTAGAAGGTTAATTGGATACTACATAGCATAAGTCCATCCTAACCCATTCTTCATGCACAACCATTTTCCTCCTTCAGCAGAAATGACCCTACTCAAGGACCATCCCACAACACAACTTAGTCATGGTTCAACACACTAACATACTTCTCTTGGTAATAGACTCCAATGAACAACCTATGGGTGATGAACCCACAGGTCTCCTATGTTATATGTTCCATATGCAAAGAATTCATGGTCTTCACACAAACCCCCTCTACACAAAAAAACCACAACATAATTGTTATCCACAGGAATATACATTCACCATAATCGAAGTTATGCATCATTAATCATCCAATCAATAAAAATGCAATCCAAAACAATGCACACAAAAATATACAACAATATAACCACACATATTCATTCACACATTACATAAGGATTTTATGTGGAAACATGAAGGTAAAAACCACCATCTCAGCACACAGCCTCTCTCTCTCCCTCGTATTCATTTCTATAGAAAATAATTACAATAGATCAATGGCCACATATCAACTTACAAAGTTTGTTGGGTTTCAAGACAAAGGCCATGGCAACCTCAACAATTACCTTTGTCTCGAGATATCCTCTCTTCTTCTTCGAGACACCTTATATCCTTCTCTTCAAGAGCCACTTCTTGTTTCATTCATGTTGTATTTATTTATCTTCGGCAAAAAAATTGTCTTCGACTTCCAAATAGTTTTCCCATGCCTCTTCAACTACCAGTGCTCATGCCCTTTCGTTTCTAGCTATTGTATTTTCATTTTCATCTTGATATCTGTCCCTTCCTAGAAAATCTTCTTCTACAATGTGATCTTCCATCTTCCACTCAGTAGCATGCTCTTTTATCAACATGTTATTTGGACTCCCTTCCACCCATGCGAACAAATTTCCTCTTAAACATTGTTATTTCTCTTGTGCTCAGTTCCACAATGTTTACATGGGGAAGTTTTGTATCCAAGGGTGATTCCACCTAATATGAAACACACACAACCACTTATGTTTCATTTTCACATTCTATAGCATTATCACATTGTGTAGCACTATCACATTCTACAGCACTATTATGTTCTATAACAAATTCCATTTCATACAATCTCCATGATGGTTATTCATATGTTTTCATCCACACGATCCCCTCCTTGTACATCTTCACTTTCCCACCAAGAATCTACAACCATGAATTCTATTTCCACTTAAGACAAGTCCATCATTCCCCTACTAGCCATCACTAGTTCCTTGAAGATATCATATTCAAAATTATCTTGATGCTCCTACATCATACTCCCTAGGTTATTAAGAAAGCATTCCCTCATGCTTATGAGGTAAACTCTTCAAATGCCCAGTTGCCCAATGCAACTTTCATCGTTGTTGCCTTCACCAACTATGAATTATCCATTTTTGTACATTCAACTCCTCAAGGAATACAATGAATCATCTTCATGTTGCATATTCTTCTTCAAATCATTGTTTTTATATTCATGTCCATTATTGCATATCTACATGCAACAACACAACAATACTCTTGTCATGGAAATATGGAATTTCCATCTCATTTCTACTACAACTCATCTTCTAGTATTGTTTCCATCTCTATATATATTTCTTCATCGCCACAAGCATTGGTCAGGTGCTCCTCAACCATGCTCACTTGCACGAATCGAATTGAGTCATGTCCCATCCGAGACATTCCATTTCCATTTTCCATGCAATGTACAAAGTGCATGTAACACACCTGGCCCACTAATCATCATTAGGCTGGTGAGGTGTACAAAATTTTATCTTTTCCCTCTAACTTACTCTTTCAACCATAACTTTGATCTTTGATTATGAGCTCAAAAGTCGATTCTTCTCCTCAAGATCTTTCTTACTACTATAAGTATGCTCAAAATCGAGCTTTAGGCAAGAAGTTATGCCCTCTAGAAGTTCTTACACATAATCCACATGGTGACATCATCCTGCCACATGGAACCCAGATGGAGCTACTCCACACATACCAACTGGTATCATCATCCCACGGGGCATCCACGTGGACCTACCTCTCTCATTCCAGCTGACATGGATTCTTCCTTTTTACAGGTCCAATGGGGCATCGATCTGAAGGTGCCAATTGGGCATTGATCTGAAATCATCTATGAACTCTAACAAGAAATTCGATAGTCGATCAGGCTGAAGCATCAATGGTTCATTGGACTAAATTTTTTATAGGCACTACACGCCAACCTCGATGACTGATCGAGTCAATGTATTGATGGTTCATCAGGCCAGAATGTTGATGGTACAAAATGTCATTCCCCTTATGAACGATCAGGCTAATGCACCAATGGTTTATCGGACCAAAAGGCCAATGGGCACAAAACACCATCCCCCGATGACCAATTGGACCAAAATGCCAATGGGCACAAAATTCCATCCCCTGGTGAACGATTGAGTCGATGGACGGTCTATGTTCATTGAGACTGTCAATGAATGGTTAGGATTAACTCCCAACACTTGGTCGAATTCTTTGTTCTCATTCCATTAATAACGTGGGTCCCACATGTACCCCACTACCACATGGAATTCACTCATTTTTTCACCTTCATTGATGTGTTTTAATGGCATTCCTCCACTTGGCACTCAACCATAGGTTGTGGGATGAGTGGGTTCCATCCCATTTTCCTTTATACCTTTGAGGTGCAAATTGCACTATCTTATAGATCGAATGATGGAACATCGCACAGATCGACGATCCAAATTAAAATCAGACTTAAACATGCACACTCTTTAACCATGCAACTTACTCTCAAAAGATCTGATGGCTGAGAGCGATCTAATATAATGGCCCTGATTAAATTTTGGCTTAAAGTTGTGTAGGGGTTAACGAACTTCTTAACCCTGAAATATTTGACGGTTGAGATCGACCATGATCAATGGTCCTCATCCTTTTCGAAATTAAAGGTGCTCAACCGATAACCTTGTCTCTTTGTCCTAAATCCACTAGAGGGTGACACTTGTCCTCTCCATATATCATCCTCCACCAATAAAATCCACTTATCATCTGCCACTTGATATCTCTACATCATCCTGAGATACTTATGTTGCCTAGATTTGTCCTACATGGCATCCACGTCTAAGTGATGTGTCCAGTTACCTGGCATTGTCCTTTCCACTTCACGAGATATAGGTTCCACTGCATCACTATTCTGCATCTAAATTCAACTTTTCAAATAAATCCCATTTATAAGGAATTTCGGATTTTCGGATGGGCATAGTTCCACTTCCTAGTTCCTCCATCTGGCATAAGACATTTTATTAGAGCATGTTTATATATTTCTCTGGATCTCTGGATTTTTGGATCGGTCATGGTTCCTCCATCTAGCATCTTCCTCATAGCCTATCATCATGGTTGATGGGTGTTCTATATGCACTAAAAACACACTAAAAACCCTCAATTAAATTGTCAACCCGGGATAAGTAAACTTAGAGGTGTAGCAAAATATATGTCAAAGGTAGAAGGGCTGATAGTAGTATAGTCTAATTAAGGAAGGTTTCTATCTAAGGCTAATCTATTCAAGCAAAATTATCTAATAAGCAAACCCTACTAAGCAACTTGAAACTATGTAACCTAAGTACTTTTGGGCCAAGGATCGATGGATAGCTCTAAGAAAGCAAGTAAAAACCCTACTTAAATCAAACTAGTTCAACAATAAGAAAAAACAACTATTAAGCATAACAATGAGCAACTAACAAAAGAAAACTATTTTAACTTGCCAACCTACATTCAATGAGCAACTACCCTATGAAAGAAAATAAATAAACAAGCCAACAACTACTAAAGCAAGAAAACAAGTAAGCAAAGACAACTAACTAACCTATTAAAGCAAATAGACAAGTAAGAAAAACAACTAGCTAACCTATTAAAGCAAATAGATAAGTAAGCAAAACAACTAGCTAACCTATTAAAGCAAATAGACAACTAACTACTCTAAGATAACTTATATTGCAAGTAATCAAATTAAAACTTCTCATCGAACAACTATCTAGCCTAAGAGGCAAGTGGACTATGTTCTTAATTCAAATTTCAAAGTTATTTATATTTCATGAAAGGAAATCTATTTAATTGAAAGCAAGAAGAACTGACTACTATTATTGAACCTATGATAAACAACTACTCTCTAATCTATGAAAGCAAAAGACTATCTATCTACAGCAGCAATAAAACTATGTTCTAATCTATGAAAGCAAGAAACTATATCTTCTTATCTACGAAAGCAAGAAACTATCTTTTCTTATCTATGAAAACGGGAAAACTATCTTTTAACCTATGACAATTTAAATATAATGTTGGTGGTTGTGTGACTGTCTCCGGTGTATGATAATATCTCGATGGCACTTGACCACAAAGGACAATTCAAGCGGTATAAGCTCAACACTAATCTCAATGGCAAAGTGAAAGGTTTGGATTAAACAATCCAATGAGAATTTAGTCATGACAAAAACAATGTTAGATACCTTGCATATTCATATATGAACCATCAACAACATAACGAGATCATCATTATACTTCTACACTAAATAAGAAAAATTCATACCTAAACTCAACTATTAACTAAGAAATATAATTGCAATTTAACTCTAGGAAAGAAATTACATAAAATGAAACTATGCTATATCTATTCTAACAATTCAAACTGCAATAAAGAAATGATTAAAAAGAGAAATTAAGACATGGCATTAAAAAGTAAACTATCAAATGTATTAACCAACAACTAAGTAAGCAAGATCTATGTAAAACTGAAATAAGCAAGCTATAATTAAAAACTGAAACTAACTCTATCCATCCATCAAATCCTTGTCGAAGAAAACCCAAATTAAAACTATGTTCTATTCTATTTAAAACTATGTTTTAAATTTGATTCTAAATGCATAAATAAAAGCATAATCTAATATCTAATTGTACATGGGGTTAGTCTAGGGATTTGCAAATCCATTCCTAACTACAAAATTAGTGCATGCTAACACAATACATCATACTAACCTGCAAAAGAGAGTCAAAGAAATTAAACTACAACATCAAACTAATCAACACAAGAAAAATGCATGTATAGGAAACAAAGAGAACAATTAAACTATGAAATACATAAACAAACACAAAAAACACTTACCAGACTGTTGGTGGGCCCCCCAGCAAGTCATGGTCACTTTCTAAAAGCACACCACAATCTCATCAATTCGAATTCACCATGAAAACTCAAAAACGCAGTTCTTGCATAATTCTGGCAATGTAAAATAGCAAAACAGAGTAAAATCGTATTTATATCTATCATACTGATGTTTCTATTGTTTAACTTATGTTTGGCCACCTCGGTGGTATTTATAATGTTTACAGACCAAGTGGTCGACCACAGGAGGGTCGAACCACTTCTAAATTCGGCAATTTGCATTAAATGATTCCCTAACTGATAAAACAGAGTGAGCCAATAATCGCCCTCTTGAACAACTAAAACTAAGTTGTCGGGAGCTCAGTAGCTGGAGGGGGAAAGCATGAACAAAACCCACATTCTCAATTTTCCCATCAATGGCCGCCAATACCATAATCGCCAAGTCACCCTCTGTTTTTGTGCAGTACGCAGTGCTCGACAGAGTGTTGGATCGGGTACCAGAACGAGTGTTGGAAGGAGTGACGGACTGAGTGCCAGAAGCAAAAACGTGGTGTGTTTTTGCCCTGTAACATCAAAAAACGTGAATTAGATCCTTGGAAGTGTAAAAACATGATGAATTATACTCGATACAGTCATTAAACATGAATCATACATACCTTATGTCGATCATACCATTTTAACATAAAATTCTTCAAAACGCTCCTTCAAAATATGAAAAACACATATGTACATGCGTCAAAAGTGTATAATAACCGTCATAAAAGTGATCATAGCTCGGGCCCAACATTACCCCCACACTTATGATTTTGCAGGTCCCACTGCAAACAAAAAGAAGTTACCCCTCAGGACTAGGCTTGCTAAGGAGGATCATCTTTGAAAGCCTCTCCTTCTTGCTATGAAGACTTTTCCTTATGCCTCTTGTGTTTCTTCAGCTGTGCTCTGAGGTTGCGGTTAGATTTAGTCATCTCATCGACCAACCATTGAAGGGAGTTAACTTTTGCCTGAAGGACTACATTATCATGATGAAGGTGTGTGTCTATTGTCTTCTTTTCTACCAACTGTTGGAGAAGATGATAGTTTTCCTTTTGTAGCACCTCTATGGTTGGAGCAGAATCGGTGATCTCCGAGGAAGGCTTAGATCCTTTGAGGGATGTGGACAATCTATCAGTTTTAGGATCTAGAGTAGGCGTGATGGGAGATCGATAAGGTGAGGTAGGTTCTGATTTTGTTTTCCTTAGTGGCTCTAATCCATCCGCAGAGACCTCCCTAAGTTTCTTATGAGGGCTCTGGAGGTCGGAGGACACTTGGATAGAATCTGAAGCAGGTGGAGGTTTTGCATAAGGCTTGGTTCTTGTGCTCCGGGTACTCTTCTAAAAGGGTCCTTTACCAAATCGATTGGCTCCCCTCTTGTTTGTGGGAATGATGAGAAAGTCTTGTTGAATTACTTCTTGGAGTTGTTTAGGTGTAGGATCAAGAGAGAGTGAAGGAATTAGGGGGTTAACAATAGGCTTCTTTTGGTATTTGCTCCTGGTCATTTTACCTGATGAAGAAGTAGGGATATCAACAAGATTTTGGTATTGTTCCAGCAAAGAGAGGGGTTTTGCAAGGGGGTTTGGAGTTATTGGAGAGCGAGGTTTGGATGGAGAGATAGTTTTTAGGCTAAGTGGCTTTTTGCCAGTTTTAACAGTCAAGTGAGGGTTTGCAAATTGGTAGATAAAGGCATCCCAAGTTCGCCCTTGTTTCTCTAGTTCGGCTAGAACAAGGAGTTTGATCAAGCCATGGTGAAAGAGACTATTGTGGGGGTTAGTCACGTTCTTCCTCACTTGAGAGGACATCTTCTCCAAGATTTTGAGAAAATAGAAGGGGAAGTTCAAGGGTTTGTTGAACAGAAAATGAGCCAACAATCTAAAATGACAAGCTTTGAAAGTAGAGTATCTACCTTCACATGTAATTAACCTCGTGATGACGATGAGGGGGTTGATCAATTCCGTCTTTATCCACTCCTTAACATACCCTTTTTCTCCTGAAATGCTCTCGAATTCGGGCTAAAACACCTTGTTATAACTTGAGTGCAACAATTGGTGGTTTTTGAACCATCTATCTCCCATTCTTGGGAGCTTTGTTGCTACAACTATGGACTCTTCTGAAACTTCAAAGGTAAGAGACCCTACATGTGTTGTCTTCCCATCGAAACCAAGGGCGAATTTCATGGAGAGGCCATCATTGTGGCCCTGCAATGTAGACAAGAATGGACCCCAGCCTGCACGCAAAAACACTTCTCTGCACTTTGCAAATTCGGGAATGGAAAACAAGTCTGCATAGGAGGAGGGTTCGTACCACCTGGGCATTGTGGCAGAGGTGAATTTTACCATGCAAGGGAGTGATCAAGCCGAGAGATGGCACAAATTGGGCACAGGCCGAATGCGATTTGAACAGGGGACGACTTGGCAGAGGTTGGGCGTGATTTCTTAACGCAGGGCGGAGAAAATGGCAAGGGTGAATTGAGACAATAGAGTGTCCATCCCAATTTTGAATGCACCTACAGTGGAGTAGGTTACCCACATGTGCGCACAAGCTGCCATGTGTGGGAATTTTCGAATTCAAAGGCTCGTTTTTGGAGCAATGTAATGATGTGTGGTTAGATCAATGTCCAAGTCTTTTGACTTGGACATTTGATCATAAACATATGAAGCATATTCAATCAATGCCTACAACCAATTCAATTGAATGTAATTGATTTCTAGTTACCTGGAATCTAGGACAGTTACTGGTATGCAATTCACATGGCACTTCATTCGGCACCTCATACAACATCTTATACGGCACCCCATACGGTACTTCATCTAGTACCTCTGTGTTAAATTCATTTTCACTTCTTATAATGAACAGCCTGCAAATTTGAAATGTTTTTTACAATCACAGTGGTTAATGAGCAGAGGCATAATGCTTCATGCTCACTCAATCTTCTTGCATATGACATATAATGTCAAAACCTACAATGAACAGGTTATAGCAAGCATAAAACATGTATTTTCAAACCTACAATATGCAGCTTGTAATGAATTATAAACCGATAAAGAGTGGTTTGTTAAGTATATGTTCAGTAATTTATAGCACACAGGAGTTTAGCACTTCAAAAATAAAAAATGATTATCTATGTAATAACCTGTATCATGGAGATAATACAAAAATTATTGCAAAGATTTATTTCTCTAGGAAATGATCATTTTTCAGATCATGAACCCCTCCCCCACACGTAAGTATTATGACACCTCACAATCAAAAGTATAGGAAACTAGTCAGTATCCCCCAATAGCCGAAGATTTATAGTATGTCAAGTGTAAAGATAAAATTTCACAGATTGGTCTGACAAGACAGTTAGGAGATGGCCCCACCTATAGGATAAGAGATCCTATATATAGATAAGAAGAGGTAGGCAAGAGAGTTTCAAGATAGTCTTAGAGTTATTTCCCAATGGCAAGTTTATGGAGTTCATTAACCTTAGCTTAACCACACATACTTCATGTCAGCTTTGTCTGCAAGTGATGACATACATCAGGACAAGTTTAAATTTATTATTTATTTTTTTCAGATTATCATCCTCGCTAGGTAGAATGCCCCACTGCCAGCAAGCTTGTTCAATACTCCAACGGGTTTACCTAGTCATACCACAGGCTGGTACCCGCTGCCAGCAGACCTGTTTAGTATCCCGACGGGTTAGCCTCTTAAACCCTTAGACACTGGCCCTCCATCTTTTAATGATTTTAGTATAAGATTGTTGTATGCAAGAAGATGGGGGAACATCTCTGAAAACAACTTTTTATTTCTTTTTCTTTTTTTAATTGGGATGGTATTTATGTTAGAGGATGACTTTTCGTTATATTACTTAGTGATTGTCCCAATGTAAGGGGTACTTAAGAGGACGTGGTCTATCTAAAGATATGATATAATCAAGCTATTTAGTGTGTAGTAGATGGTACCATTGAGAAATAACAGAAAGGTATCTCTAGGCTCAACTTACGTTCTTCCTTTATAGTTATTGTGATGTTTCCATGGCTAACCGCTAATTAGACCTCCTTGTTACTCTTTGATAAAGACACCTGACTCACTTACTCAGGTTTCTTGGAAAAACTGTACGAGATATCTCTAGGCTTGATAGTTATGGTATCACTTCCTTATGCAGTGGTGAAGAGTTTCAAGAGCAACTGATTTAGAATGCCTTAAAAAATGAGTTTTTTTGCAAAAATGTGGCTAATTACAGTAAGTTAATATTCATTTGATGCTTTAGTGGACACAAAATTCAAGTATAAAAATGTGTTGAAGAAAGATCCTTGAAACTGTGTACTCCTGGTGAAATAAATACTTACAGAAATCTCTAAAGTTTCCTTATTAACAAAATTCAAAAACTATTTACATATATACAGTAGGAAATTCAAAAAAAAAATCAAGAACAAGGGGGGACTTCCCCATCTACTAATGCCAATGCCTTGTCGGCTGACATGACCTATAGAAAACCCTCTCTGGAAATGGGTTGATGATAAAATTTAAGTCAATGTCCATTTACCACAAAGGAGACTTATCTATCGTCAATTGTTTTAATTTTTACAGCTCCATTGCCATATATAGTGTCTACCTCATAAGGGACCAACCAGCAGGTGGTAAGTTTTCCTTTGAAGGTTTTGAATCGGGAATCAAACAACAGGGCCCAATCACCAGGTTAGAAGTGCTTCTTCTTAATAAACTTTTCATGCCACTTGCTCCTCTGGTTTTGGACTAATATTGTTCGTTGGATGGCATCTTGCTTGATTTCATCCAACTCATCCAATTGTAGGTCTTGTTTCTTCTGAGCCTTGTCTAAGTTCAATCCCAATTCTACGGAAATACAGAAGGTCCTTACTTGGAATTCTATAGGTAGAAGTACTTGTTTCCCGTACACTAGCTCATAAGGGGTATGCCCAGTGGTATTTCTCCAGGTAGTCTGGTATGCCCACAAAGCCTCTGGGAGCCTATCAGCCCAATCCCGGTGATGTAACTGAACAGTATTGGTCAAGATGGCTTCCAAAACTTTGTTTGTGGATTCTACCTGACCATTGGCTTGCGAGTGGTATGGAGAAGATTTACAGTGTTTAATCCCATATTTCTTTGTTAGCTCTTTCATCAGCTTGAAGTGAATTGAGTGCCTTGGTCGGTAACAATTTCACGAGGGACACTGAAGCGGGTAAAGATGTCTTCATAGATGAATTCGAAAAAAGACTTCTCTCTAGCCCTAAATAGGGTTTTTTCCTCTACCCATTTGGTGGAATAGTCCGTACAAACCAAAATATAGCTCTTCCTACGGGACATGGGTGAAATTGGTCTTACAAAGTCAAGGGCCCATTTTTCGAAGGGTTTTATCATAACTTGGGCACGCAAAGGAATTTCGCCAACTGACGTAGGTCTTCCTATCCTTTGGAAATTATCACAACTTCTCACATACTTAGCATCATCTTTGAAAATGCTAGGCAAATAGTAACCCAAATGTAGCACCTTATATGTTGTACGTTTGTCAAAAAAATGGCCACCACATGGTCCATCATGATAGCTTCGTAGTATATCAGGTACCTCGTCCTCTCGGACACATCTACGAATAATCAAATCAAGACCTGTGTGAAAAAAATCATGACCAACCCAAGAGTAATTAGCACTCTGTGTAATAATTTTCCGCTTTTCATGAGGTGACAAATGAGACGGTAACTTCCTAGTGGCCAAATAGTTTTCCATATCCACAAACCATGGGGTATTGATAGAAAGGGAAAAAAGGTGCTCGTCTAGGAAACTATCATCTACAGGGATATCATCGTCCTCATTTTTTATTTAGGAAAGAAAGTCAGCTACTACATTATTCTTTCCAAGTCGTTCAAGCACAGTGATGTTAAATTCTTGCAATAACAAGAGCCACCTAGTCACTCGACCATTAGTTATAGGTTTGTTCATGAGGAATCTAATGGCAGAATTATCAGTGTGTACAAATACTTCATAACCTATAATGTAATGACGAAACTTGTTAATATCATGAAAAACGGCCAAGAATTCCTTCTCGATGACTGTGTAGTTCAACTCAGCAGGGGACAAGATCTTGCTCACAAAATAAATGGCATAGGACTCCTGGTCCTCTTTCTGCCCTAATACCCCTCCTATTGCAGTGTCGAAGGCATCAGTGGATATATGAAATGGGAGACTCCAATTGGGCCCTCTAAGAACTGGTGCCACAGACAGCTTAGCTTTCAAGGTTTGAAAGGCAGTTTGACACTACTCAGTCCAAACAAAATCAACATCTTTTATCAATAATCCAAACATAGGTGCAGCAATCTTTGTAAAATTTTCAATAAACCGTCGATAATATCTGGCATGTCCAAGAAATATTCTCACCTCTTTCTGAGTCCTGGGGGTGGAAGTATGACGATGACCTCAATCTTGGCAGGATCGAATTTTATCCCTTCAGATGAAACATGATGTCCTAGAACCACTCCTTCGGTTAATAACATTTTGCATTTTTCATGACTTAAAGATAGGTTCATTTCCTGGCATCTAATGAGGACTTTTTCTAAGTTTTCTAAGGCTTCTTGGTAAGTGTTTCTATAGATTGTGAAGTCATCCATGTATACCTCCACACAATCATGAATAAGATCAGGAAATATCCCTAATATTACTCGTTGAAATGTGGCAGGATTATTACACAATCCAAATGGTGAGACCTTATAGGCATAGGTTCCCTAAGGACAAGTAAAGGTAGTTTTATCCTTGCCCTCGGTTGCTATAAGAATCTGGTTGTACCCGTTGTACCCATCTAAAAAGGAAAAATGCTTCTTTCCAGACAAGGTATCTAGAACTTGGTCAATGAAAGGGAGAGGAAAGTAGTCTTTCAGAGTGGCCTTGTTGAGTTCCCGAAAATCAACACAAATTCTCCATTTCCCGGTCACTTTCTTTGGAACCACTACAAGCGAGGATACCCACTTACTGTCGGAGATGGGATAGATAAATCCAACATTTAACAACTTTTGGATCTCCTCCTTGACTATATCTTTAAGTGTTGGGTTCATCCTTCTCTGGGGTTGCCTAACAGGTGTTACTTCCCCCTGGGTATACGTGTGATGGATGCATGTGTTGGAGTGTATACCCTTCATGTCAGTGTATTCTCAGGCAAATGCTCCTGGTTGTTCTTTAAGGATATCTACTAACTGTTTATGTTGGTATGTATCTAGCCTGGAGTTTATATGTAAAAATTTCCCTGGACTAATCTCGTAGGGCATAGTATAAGACATGGAATACTCATCTATTTCGAAAATAAAAGATGTCGAAGACAAAATGGATGGGTCTAATTGTTCTTGAAATTCTTCCCCAAACATGTACTCAAATTGGGGAAAAGACTATGGAAAATCCACACATGTGATAGAAGAAATGAACTAGTTTAGCACATTTTCTGTTGTTTGCTCCTTAAGTGCCCTTGCATGGTCACTAGGAAATACGGGTTATTCCCAGTCCTCATTCTTTTATGTACATTCAAGCCACCATAGATTCTCCATAATAGGTTGAGATGGAGGGTAAATGGTGAGCTTCTAGATAGAGAGACCATTCGAGATGGTCATTTCTCCTTCTCTACAGCCAATAAATGCATTGGTTGTGGCTAGCCAAGGTCTTCCCAAAATGAAGGGATGGCCTTTGGAAGGATCCTTTGAATGAATGACAAGAAAATCTACGGGGTACTCCCATGAGGCTAAAGTAACCATGATATCATCTAAAATTCCTTCAGGTATAACCCTAGTCTTATCTGCTAATTCCAAAATGGTTGGGGTAGGTCGAAGAAGAGGTTGTAAATGTAATTGTTCCAAGGTAGTAGCAGTCATAACATTGATGGTTGCCCCTAGGTCTATGAGAGTGTTTCCAATGGAAACCTCATTAATAGTTATAGTCACTACGGGGTTTCCTGGGTTCCCATATTTTTCTAGTTTTGGCTGCTCTGATATGTACTCGGAAAGTCCTCCTATCAGGTGTACTGTAGGGGGGTCCTTTTTCTTCCTACTTGGATTCTTGATACACAATTCTTTGACTACCTTACTGTAGTTTGGAATGTCTTTAATGGCCTGAAGCAGAGGAATCTCGACACAAATATTTTTCAATTCATTCAAAATATCAAATTCCGGTCGGGTGGTAGGTTTCTCGATTACCAATCGGTCTGGCTAAGGAGGGACCTTCATAATTTTTGAAGGTTCATTTTGGGGAATCTTGGGTTCTTGGTTCTTCGGGATAATAATAGCTTCCCACCTAGTGTCATCCGTGGGTTGTTTGATGGTTTCTTCTTCTTCTTCTTCCTGGATGACTATTGAAGGTCTCTGCCTGTATAGAACTTTTCCCGATCTTAGTTGAATTTCTTGTAATGGAACAGGAGTAACAACATATGTTGGGAAGGCCTACATCTCAACATTGTAAAGAGGTTGAGGGGTCTTATTATTGGGATTCGACACTGGTTGTGCCGGTAATAGTGTTGGTCTCGGGGAGCTTGCATTTTGGTATTGTAGCGGTTGTTGTTGTGGGATAGGAGGTAAAGGTGGTGGAACAAAACCTGGCAGAAGCTATGGAGTGTTCGGTGGGAACTGAGGATAAGGATGGTTGGACATAGGGATAGGTGGAGCTTGAGGGTTTCCTTGGTTATGTCCTCCTCTCCATCCTTGAAAGAAAGGATGTTGGTACTGAGTAGACCAATTTTTCCAACCTGGTAAGTTCCATTGTTGTTGATAATAGGGTGGAACTTGAGAATGTAGATCTGGGTATGTGGGCTAGTTCCTAGGCTTCCATGGCCTCCTAGGTGAATAAGAAGACTCCCCAGGATCTCCACTCCTATAGATGGCTAATAAACCGGGAAATGATGGACATTTTTCAGTCACATGGTCTTTTGTACAAAAGCCACAAACTGAAATTCTATCTAATGGGCATTCCCATGAGGAATGCTTCCTCCTGCATCTTGGGAAATATATGCTCATTGTTGCATTTTCCTCCTCCTGTTTCTTTTTTATTTTAAGGGTATCCAACTGGGAACCTATTGTTCTTAAGATGTCAGTCTTAATTTTTTCCAAAAGGTTCCCTATCTCTGCTCTCGTAATACCACCTAAACTAACTAGTTTTAAGCTTCTATTGTAAGGGTCCCGAACATTCTTCCCTATTTTGGCTCTACTCCTTGAGTAATTTTTGCACATTTCACATATTTCGGAAAATGGTTTATGAGAGGTGTCACCCGATGCCATCAGGTTAAGCATCTCTAGATATTCTTCTGAAATTCCTTGAAGGAAAAGAGCCCTAATTGCATCCTCTGGGAGGTCATGGTATTTTGACTTCTGGGAGATATAACCAAATCTTTCAATATAATCTTCAAGGGTCTCGTCTTCTAACTGTTGGATTTTAAAGATGTCATTACGAGACTCTTTGGTCTTTCAATAGTCTTGGTACTTCTTAAGAAAGATGTCTTTCATGGCTTCCCAAGACCTAATACTGGATTCTCCCAAACCCATGAACCATCTTAGTGCAGATTCTTTGAGGGTTACAGGAAAGAGTTTTAATTTATGGGCATCTTGTATGTAGTTGTAGCTCCTACACAAGATGTCAAATTCAAATAGGAAGGTGTCTGGATCTTCATTGTTTTTATCGTAAAAGGTAGGCAGTGCTGAGAGAGGAATATTCTTCATGTTGACATTTGGAGTGGTTTCTAAAATCGGAAACCCGAAGGTAGTTTCGGTTTGGTTTCCAGCTTATTCTTCCTCCCCATGTCTTACATTGTTATGGTCTTATTGATCATCCATATTGGATTGATTACCAAAAATAGAGTACCTAGGTGGTTTTATCTTTGAAGAAAACAAGGTTTCTCTTTGATGGAAAGGTCTTCCTATGGATTGGATGTTTGGGACTCTACTCGAGCCGGTTGAGACTATTGGTGCCAAATTTTATGTGTCAGTTTGAGAGATAATTACATTGGTTGAACTACCAAACAAAATATTCACCTGTTCAGGGTCTATGATATCTTCAAAATTAGGATTTCCTGGTGGCAGTGTAAAAGAAAAGGTTGTATTGTTTGGTTATGTGGAAGACTCGAGTGGTCTTTCCTCCTATCCCAATATGATTGATGCTTCAATTTCTTGTTCTATAGTGCTCCCTGTGTTAGTCTCTTTAGAGACTATTTTAGCTCTTTGAGTTGAGCTAGCTCCTGTTTTTCGGTATCGGTCTGTGGATTTTATAAGAGGAACGTTCCTTCCCCCAAAGAGATTGAAAGGAACCTTGGTTGAAAGGTATGATTTAGATTTAATGTATCTACCTTGTGGGTCTCTAGGCCTATTCATGAAAGAAAGCAAAAAGAAAAAGCTACCATTTGGTTTCTAGGACTATTCATGAAAAATAAATAAAAAGAAAAAGAAAAACTACCATTGGGTTTGGGGGAACCTGCTATAGCAGATGTGCAGGTTCTTACCTCATGTCTTAAAGCTCCCCCGCCACCAAACTAATGCTAAGGTCTAGAAATGATATATTTCCTAACTACTTCCTACCTTGAGACAACTCCTCGGCAACGACGCCAAAAATGATGGGTGTTCTATATGCACTAAAAACATACTAAAAACCCTCAATTAAATTGTCAACCTGGGGTAAGTAAACTTAGAGTTGTTGCAAAATATATGCCAAAGGTAGAAGGGATGATAGTAGTATAGTATAACTAAGGAAGGTAGTTGTCTAAGGCTAATCTATTCAAGAAAAGCTATCTAATAAGCAAACCCTACTAAGCAACTTGAAACTATGTAACCTAAGTATGTTTGGGCCAAGGATCGATGGATAGCTCTAAGAAAGAAAGTAAAAACCCTACTTAAAGAAAACTAGTTCAACAATAAGCAAAAGCAACTATTAAGCATAACAATGAGCAACTAACAAAAGCAAACTATTTTAACTTGCCAACCTACATTCAATGAGAAACTACCCTATGAAAGCAAATAAATAAACAAGCCAGCAACTACTAAAGCAAGCAAACAAGTAAGCAAAGACAACTAACTAACCTATTAAAGCAAATAGACAAGTACGCAAAACAACTAGCTAACCTATTAAAGCAAATAGACAAGTAAGCAAAACAATTAGCTAACCTATTAAAGCAAATAGATAACTAACTACTCTAAGATAACTTCTATAGCAAGTAATCAAATTAAAACTTCTCATTGAACAATTATCTAGCCTAAGAGGCAAGTGGACTATGTTCTTAATTCAAATTTCAAAGCTATTTATAATTCATGAAAGGAAATCTATTTAATTGAAAGCAAGAAGAACTAACAACTAGTATTGAACCTATGATAAACAACTACTCTCTAATCTATGAAAGCAAAAGACTATCTATCCTATAGCAGCAATAAAACTATGATATAATCTATGAAAGCAAGAAACTATATCTTCTTATCTACGAAAGCAAGAAACTATCTTTTCTGGTCTATGAAAACAAGAAAACTATCTTTTAACCTATGACAATTCAATATAATGTTGGTGGTTGTGTGAATGTCTCTGGTGTCTGATAATATCTCGATGGCACTTGAAAACAAAGGACAATTCAAGCGGTATAAGCTCAACACTA
>ML790910.1:43677-61502 GCA_009831015.1 Picea engelmannii | reverse complement strand
ACTTTGTTTAGTGTCGGAGGAATGGCCTAGGGTAAGGAATGGTCCAAACATTTCTCAAGGGCAGACTCATTCTCTCCAGGTTACACTTTGTTTAGTGTCGGAGGAATGGCCCAGGGTGAGAAATGGTCCAGGCTCAGAAATCAGAAATAATCCTTCTTCCTTGGTTGAGAAGAATGGGGCAGATAGTCCATTGTTTATATTCTATATTGAGGGCAGACATTCTTTCAGATCTCACAAATGTGAGTGAAAGATTGGCCCAGATGATTATTGTTGATATTCTATACTAAGGGCAGACATTCTTTCAGATCTCACAGACGTGAGTGAAAGATTGGCCCAGATGATTCAGTTTTTATCATAACATCGTTTCTATGCAGATGAAGACTAATGTCGTGACAGACATTCTTTTAGATCTCACAGACATGAGTGAAAGATTGGCCCAGATGATACAATTTTTATCATAACATTGTTTCTATGCAGGATGCTCTCAGATGTTTGTTATGAAGACTATATGACAGTAGATGAGGACTACTGTGGTGAATGTGTTTCACCGTTCGCAACCTTACGTTGTTGATCAAGTACTTGTGTGTTACTTGATGTGGTAGTTAATCACTGGATTGTAGTTGTGTACTACTATGAATAGACATAGGTGTGTTCTATCCTTGTTCTAATTGCCTTGAAGACTATTAGCAGTTTATTGGAGACAATGATCATTCAGATGAATGATGAACATATATTTTCCAGACGGAAAATAGTTCAGAGCTTTTACTCCTCTTGTATCACTCTATGGTGAGGGTGACTTATCCAGCATCATATCTAACTACTCAGATGAAGTATGGTTTCGAGAGATGATGCAGCTGATGATGATGGTGATGCTCATGATCTAGTCATGAAATAGTCTAGATGACTATATTGATGCTACCGGGTAAATGGCATATTTTGTGCTCAAGTCCATTACCTGTAAATACCTCTCTAACTAGGAGGGAGTGTTAATATTATGGTAGCTGTGGGAGGTATTTACCCCCACGTGTGAACCTGATGAGAATAGAAGACTCCGGGAAGCAAAAAAAACCCTAATGAGTTGGCTACTAACCCTAGAAGCCTTGTCGGCTCAAGAAGATAATTTATATTAGGCTATTAGCCTCCAAGAGAAGAAGTCAGCCAGAAATAATAATAATACACTGAACAGACACATACCCAGAAGGAGAAGTCGGCCCCAGCCAAACTGGCAGGATTACTATAAATATAAGGTGTCAGTTCTCATTTGCAGCATCTCAGAATTGCATTTCTGCAGTTTGGTGCGCACTGCAGTTGCAGTGTTGTGCGCAGGTTTGGAGGAGGAGCTGGTGCAGCTGCAGCAACAACAAGTTCTCAGTTTTGGCTTGAATATCTCTTGGCTAGGGTTTGGACTATCTGATCAGCTTTTTGTGATGCGCTATCCTTGAGGATTGATGCGCTACTCTTTGTTTGGCTATCTAGCCTAGGGTTTGCTTCCGGAGTAATTCTCAATCAAGGTTAAGGTGCTCAGAGGGAGGCTTCGGCCTATGGTTGGGTGACGAAAGTATCGTCAATGGTAAAACGAGCACACCATCTTCTATATTCTAACAGCTTCAACTACCAACGCTCTTGCCCTTTCATTTCTACATGTTGCCTTTTCATTTCTAGCTTGAGATTCGTCCCTTCCTAGCGAATCTTCTTCTACATCCAGTAAAATCCTCCTCCCTTCTACCCATGCAAACAAATTTCCTCTTAACGGTTGTTATTTATATAATGCCTTATGTTATCACGTGCTAGAGCATTGTCAATTTTTGTAGCACTGCCACATTCTACAACAATGTTTTGTAGCACATTCCATTTCATGCAATCTTCACACCATTTGTATGTTGTCATCCACATGATCTCCTCCTTGTACTCTTTCACTTGCCCACCAAAAATCCATAACCATAAACTCTATTTCAACTTCAAACAAGTCCATCACACCCTAGTGACCATCACTAATGTCTTCAAATCGGCATTTTCAATCTTCAAAATACTCTAAATTTGGCGGATGAAGAATTATTGAAATATCTATTTGCATTATTTATTTAAATGGTAATGGAATTTAGTGGAGGGAGCATTATTGAAATAGTTGCTTACATTTTTCAAATGCTAAATGGAATCTTAAATAAGGGGTAGTTTAAATGTTTTCGAAAATGATTATTTTGGAGAATATTTATCTAAAATTTAAGTGATTATTTCTATATGGAGTGGGCTAACTGGGGAGCAATCTTCTCTCCAAAGTTACTTTTTCGGGAGTTTGTTTTTAAATTTCCTGCCAATATAACTTCGATTTTCTAAGCATCTGGGTTGGTTTAGAAAATTTGGCCGGCCCGTTTTTTTGCCTGAAAGACAAAACTCAAGAGAAAATATTGCTCTAGAGTTAACTTACTCCTTTCTCTCTATAATCCAAGTGCCTCATGTTAAATACATTCATAAATGAATTTTAAATAACAAAAACTAATGATATCATACAGATTAACATTCATAAATGAATTTTAAATAACAAAAAATAATGATGTCATACAGATTTGTGTCCCCATATTCCTATATTCCTGAAAAAAGTTCTTAAAAAGTTAAACAACAACCGTTTACCAATGCTGAAATTGGTAATTTACATCCATTTAAGTTTTCCAACCTGGCGGTATGATGACCATTTATTAATCGGACGTTCTATCACCGTCCTTTCTGCCGCGCCCGAGAAAAAAAAATTGTTTGTCGGGTACATTGAAGTTAACCTTTTATTTCCCTTAATGTTTAAATGCACTTATTTTGACACCAAATTTCTGGCATCTTATGTTTCATACAGTTTTTTTATCTTTTTAATTGGAACATGTTTCGTGCATTTTACTCCAAGAAACAGAAGACGTGGGGAATTGTCTTTCCAACTTATCTTTCATATCTGATTCAATTACTCCCTATGTGCATTGTCCCCAGTGATGCATGTGCAGTTGTTTTTCCAAAATATGACAGGCTACGAAGAAATTCAATGCTTCAACAAGTTGATGATGACGTCTGCTATTGGTGCAAGTTGCAATGGAATCTATGCAGCATATTCTTTTAATTTTCAATAGGACACCATTAATGAAATTGTCCCATCAGCATTGCAAGATGCGATACTTACTCCTGCCCACAAATCAAAATCAATCCTTTACATTTCAAATGGAAATAAAAATCGATCGATCTGTAAATGGAAATGGAAAGCAATCGATCTGTAAATGGAAATAGAAATCAATCGATCTGTTGTGTCTGAATTGTGAATGTGACTGCCCAGAGACCACGATGGACGTTGCAGGATCTGTGAACATCGACAAGAATATGTTGGAGTTGATTCGTCACCATTTGCTGGAAGAGGAGGACGAAGTAGGTATGATAGATATTGGAGGAAACTCGCCCTCATCTTCATCCTTCTCCTTGTCCCCTACAGCCATGGGCTCGTGCCAAAATAACAGCAGGGGATTAACATCTGAAGACAATGAGAATGACTGCTCTTCTTCTGCATGCCCAGTTACAGGAGGAGCAGAGGCTGTAAATCTCAAGCCTCTCGAGCCACCGCCACTTGAGGTGAAGAATAGAGAGAGTGGTGGCAAGCACTACAGAGGGGTGAGGCAGCGACCATGGGGGAAATTCGCAGCAGAAATCAGAGATCCTGCTAAGAAGGGGGCCAGAGTTTGGCTGGGCACTTTCCACACAGCCCAAGAGGCCGCTGTCGCATATGACAGCGCTGCCTACAGAATCCGCGGAGCCAAGGCTCTGCTCAACTTTCCCCTCGCCCTCCCTTCGAGTTCAGAAAATGTCCCGGCCGGAGGTCAAATGGAGCGCGACAAGAAGAGAGGGAGAGAAGAAGCGGTGGCGGTGGGAAAGAGTGAAGGTTGAAAATACGTTCTGCATTTTACGTTGTAAAGTTGTCAATTATCGTAAAAGATTAGAATAAATGTTTATATAGTTTTGATGTTCCAGTGGTTTATGGTTAAAAAATATGGAATGAGATTGCCTTCAGTTTTTCTTCCTGAACACCAAATCAAATCCACGGAAGATAAAATCGCAATTTCAGGTTGGGTTTAGCGGTCTTTGAATCCCAATGAAATCCCTTACAAGTTTTAACTATTATACTAAAATTATCCATGAACTTCACCCCAAAAGGGAAAAAACAGTGTGCTAGAAACCCCGTCACTCATTTTAGTAGATGCTTAAAAACCTTTATATTATGGCCAGGAACATGTTTTATTGTTTATGCTTGTCTGCGTTTTAATGGAATCTTTAATATCTCTTTATATGTGTTGCTAAGAGGCATTGGTTATGTGCTGAGACACACATGCTTTCACCTCGCACAAATATCTGAAAAAGAAAGAAAATTTGCAGTGCCAATGCTGGTGTCATACTCCAGTTGAAGGCACTATGTTGGAACAGGTTATCAGGGAAGGAGGATGTAGTGTTTTCAAACTAAGTTGTTGTTCCTTGTTGAGTAGACTGAGTTCTTGATTCAGTAGAATTTGGAATGAGCATGTATGCACGTTACGTGAATGAGCATATCCATAGAGGTGAAGAAAGCAAGTAGCAATGTAGTGTAGCAGAAAAGAGTGAGAGGATGGTTGTATGCTTGAGATTTGTTATTGTAATTCTTTCTTGAATAATAATAATAAGAATATCGATTATCAATGATTTTTCCTGTACTATATTTCCACTTAAATCATTGTGTTCATTGTGAGATTGTTGTTCTTAGTTTTTTGCTTGTCATTAATCTTACTCTGTTTATGCTTTGGCTGCCTAACAATTCAAATTCATTTGCTCCAAGGGTATAAGTAACAGATCAAGAAGAAGATGAAAATATGAAATTACTTTAATTTTTTCAATTTTTTGCTATGTTTATGCTTCCCCTACCTAACAATTCAGATTCATTTGCTCCAAGGGTATACGTGACATATCAAGAAGATGAAAATATGAAATTATTTCAATTTTTGCCTACCTTGAGCCCACAACTTCAACTCCGATATTAGCTAAAGCATTTGCAATAATGTTGTATGTTCTAATGTGATTTTTCTGAACAAGAGTGAAGGATGGAATCAAACCTTTAATGATTCAAAGAGAAGACAATGAATGCGACTGTCTAAATACCTTCCAATCATTTTGCCTCTATATAATCTATTCTAATTTCTGATCAATGTTGTGAAAGTCTTCATTAAAAGTTAATTTGCATGTTGTGCTGGGAGGTGGCTATATTGAAGGATTAAGATGTTAGATTCATAATGAAGAAAAGAGCAGAAATATAATGGAAATAATAGAAGCAATCAAGAAACCATGATGAACAAAAATAACTAAATATTGGCAGAAAAGGCATACTCTATATTCATCAATGCTTCAAATAATCATGTACATAGACGTACATATATAATACAAGAAGACCATAACTTTTATGTAACTGTATAACAGTTAGGTAAACCAACTAAACCAACTAACTTATGATTAGAGTTTTAACATCCCCACTTAATCATAAGTTCGTTCTTGCCTGAAAAACTGCCACTACTTGACAATCACATGTGTCAAGCAAATATTCAAAGGGTTGATTGAAGATGCTCTCTAAACTCTGAAAAAATCGCAGAAGTTGATGTCTTCTACTAAATTGGTGGTTTAAGGGTGACCACAAACTCATTTGGTGGTTTTTGGGATGACCACAAACCGAATGTCTAGCAGAAGTTGATTTCTTCTACTAAATGGCATGGTTTTAGGTTGACCATAAACTAACAAGAGCTCAAGGCTCAAAAATCTAAAAATGTAACATACAGAACTTCATGTCTTATGCTCAATTGGTGGTTTTAAGCTGACCACAAACCATATCAACAACAATATGTTCAAAAACAAGACGACATACCAAGAACTAGGTTGCATACTTGATCATCTGTTCACAGGCTCAAAATCAAACTTGGAACCTGACTCAACTAGATTTCCCCCTTGTCAGGGACAAGTGGTTCCAATTCCCTTGATCGTCATTCGCAAGTATGGTCAAGAAGAGATCCAACACATCAAACTGTCTTTTGGCGGAATCTGAAGACTCTATCTTCAACTCAGAAGACTACATCAACTGGATCATACCCTAAATCATCAAATATTGAAAAACATTCATGTCCATCAACTGTAGAAATATCTCCAATAAAGTACGACTATACTTGTGTATAAATCCAGCGATAAGATTGCTCCAATAAATTGGCTTCCAAACACCAACGCCAATTCCCTAACCATTCAAAATGAAGTTGTTTTCGCTTGCGCTTTTGGCACCTTACTGAGGGGTGATTTTTCTTCCCACAAAATCTGCATGGGTGAAGATCAAAACAATTTGATTTATCATGGCCAAACCGGTGATAGTGTTTGCATTGTATGGGTTCTTTATCTGACCGATTATCATGATCTAGAATATCTGTAACAACATCTTCATCAACAATATCCTGTACCTCTTCCTTACCAATATCCTCAAGCTTTGTCTTCTTATCATCACTAAAAAAAGCTTTGTCTTCTTCCTTACCAATATCCTCAAGCTTTGTCTTCTTATCATCAATATCCTCAAGCTTTGTCTTCTTACCAATATTGGTACCTCTTCCTTACCAATATCCTCAAGCTTTGTCTTCTTATCAAGAAGATGAAAATATGAAATTATTTCAATTTTTGCCTACCTTGAGCCCACAACTTCAACTCCGATATTAGCTAAAGCATTTGCAATAATGTTGTATGTTCTAATGTGATTTTTCACAAGAGTGAAGGATGGAATCAAACCTTTAATGATTCAAAGAGAAGACAATGAATGCGACTGTCTAAATACCTTCCAATCATTTTGCCTCTATATAATCTATTCTAATTTCTGATCAATGTTGTGAAAGTCTTCATTAAAAGCTAATTTGCATGTTGTGCTGGGAGGTGGCCATATTGAAGGATTAAGATGTTAGATTCATAATGAAGAAAAGAGCAGAAATATAATGGAAATAATAGAAGCAATCAAGAAACCATGATGAACAAAAATAACTAAATACTGGCAGAAAAGGCATACTCTATATTCATCAATGCTTCAAATAATCATGTACATAGACGTACATATATAATACAAGAAGACCATAACTTTTATGTAACTGTATAACAGTTAGGTAAACCAATTAAACCAACTAACTTATGATTAGAGTTTTAACATCCCCACTTAATCATAAGTTTGTTCTTGCCTGAAAAACTGCCACTACTTGACAATCACATGTGTCAAGCAAATATTCAAAGGGCTGATTGAAGATGCTCTCTAAACTCTAAAAAAATCGCAGAAGTTGATGTCTTATACTAAATTGGTGGTTTAAGGGTGACCACAAACTCATTTGGTGGTTTTTGGGATGACCACAAACCGAATGTCTAGCAGACGCTGATTTCTTCTACTAAATGGCATAGTTTTAAGTTGACCATAAACTAACAAGAGCTCAAGGCTCAAAAATCTAAAAATGTAACAAACAGAACTTCATGTCTTATGCTCAATTGGTGGTTTTAAGCTGACCACAAACCATATCAACAACAATATGTTCAAAAACAAGACGGCATACCAAGAACTAGGCTGCATACTTGATCATCTGTTCACAGACTCAAAATCAAACTTGGAACCTGACTGAAAATCAAACTTGGAACCTGACTCAACTAGATTTCCCCCTTGTCAGGGACAAGTGGTTTCAATTCCCTTGACCGCCATTCGCAAGTATGGTCAAGAAGAGATCCAACACATCAAACTGTCTTTTGGCGGAATCTGAAGACTCTATCTTCAACTCATAAGACTACATCAACTGGGCCCTAATCATACCCTAAATCATCAAATATTGAAAAACATTCATGTCCATCAACTGTAGAATATCTCCAATAAAGTACGACTATACTTGTGTATAAATCCAGCGATGAGATTGCTCCAATAAATTGGCTTCCAAACACCAATGCCAATTCCCTAACCATTCAAAATGAAGTTGTTTCTGCGTGCGCTTTTGGCACCTTACTGAGGGGTGATTTTTCTTCCCACAAAATCTGCATGGGTGAAGATCAAAACAATTTGATTTATCATGGCCAAACCGATGACAGTGTTTGCATTGTATGGGTTCTTTATCTGACCGATTATCATGATCTAGAATATCTGTAACAACATCTTCATCAACAATATCCTGTACCTCTTCCTTACCAATATCCTCAAGCTTTGTCTTCTTATCATCACTCAAAAAACCTCCACTCACAAAGCAATCAAGGTCACAAAAATTAGGAATATGAAAAAGGTTGTTAACATCCTTTACATATCTTAGTCCATATCGATTTCGTTTAAATCGTAATTCTTCCCATGGTCGAACAATACATTTATCCGCAACTTTTTCTGACATAGGGACCTCATCTAACTGATCTTCATGTTTATGACTTTCATTACTAGTCAACTGAATGTCTTCATTATTTTCATCCTTGATGTCATTTTGGTTGTTGAAATCACATTGTTGGTGTCGAAGGAAACTTAACTCATCAAACAACAACTTGTTTTGATGTTTGAACATATCAATCTTCTTGTGTGTTACTTGTAAACAAGTAATCACTGTACTACGAGTGCACTTGTTTATTGCAATTGTAGATTTTGTAGTTGAGTTAATTAATGTGCGCAATATTGTAAATAGTTATTCAATTCTTGCCATTTGTTTGTATGTTGATGCCACAAAGTTCAATTATGTATCATGTTGTGCATGCGAAGAGGAATCGTTCCTTGTATGAATGCTGCTAAAAACTACAGGATAACCAATGATTTAGACGCACACAAAGATCCTAAGAGGGACCCCCTTATTCAATTTCAGGTAGGTCTACAACTTAAACAATAACACCAAATACAATTTGTTGACTTTTTTTTTTTTTTACAACTACCTTATAACTCCATTACAAAATGCATACTGACAAAGGCTCTTAACAATAGTTCTTATACCCTTTATAAAAGATTTGATAATCTTTTTTTTTTTTATCTCAATTACATATATTCTTGGACCATGCTTTCTGCAAAAGCTTCTTCTCCAAATATTAAATTCCAAGTATGGTCAATAAAAGACTATAATAAATTGATAGTCAAACTTGGTTCCAAGATATTCATTCAATGATTTTATGGCACATGCACACTATCAATTCCTTCACTACCCTGAACCAAAAAACTTGTTTGATTTCTTTATCATAAGGTTTGGTAAAATTTACAGTGAGTAACTATAAGAAGCGATGTTGCTCACATATTCTTATGTGCTCCTTCAATACCAAAGACTACTCAGGTGTTGATGTTAATTTGAGGAGCTTATAGTAGCCTTTGAACCGAAGTATTTGCAGAGAACAAGGGAGCCTGAACAGGATGCACATCATCAAGAAGCTGGATTTTACCCCACAAAGATGGCTCTTCAACCGAATGAAACTCAGTCGGGTCACCATGCACACGTATGGATGTTACTCAGTGAAACGGTTTCGGAAGGCTCAATGCCCTATTGTTGAATGATTGACCAATTCTTTGATGATGCATGGGCGTAACAATGGAAAGAAGTTGATGGTTGTTCGAATAGTCAAACATGCTATGGAAATAATTCATCTCCTTACCGATCAGAACCCGATACAGGCCATAGTGGATGCTATTATTAACAGTGGTCCAAGAGAAGATGCCACTCGAATTGGTTCTGCTAGTGTTGTTCAACGACAAGCAATGGATATATCTCCTTTGAGACGTTTAAATCAAGCAATATTTCTGCTCACCACTGGTGCCCATGAAAGTGCTTTCTGAAATATAAAAATGATAGTTGAGTGCCTTGCAGATGAGCTTATGAATGCTGCAAAGGGGTTGGTCTGATCGAGTGTCCGATTAGCAGTGATTCTCTTGCTTCTTTTACCAAGGCCGCGATTGAGGGACGCGTTCTATGTTGCAGGTAGGGTTTTTGCTCCTTCAACATCGGTGTTCTCTTGCTTCTTGATATCTCTTTACCCATGCCAAAAATAAATCACACAGTTATGAAATTAAAACCATTAACTCTTTTAGATTCGAAATAAAATACTTAGCACGCTTAAATTCGAAGCTTTTCACCGCCAGTGTCTCTCCTCTGCGCGCGGACGAACCCCAACCTTATTTTCCATGTGGTTTCGAGTCTTCGACAGACCAACCACCATTTCACTAAACCCGCGGCTCTTTCTCTGCGTTCTTCACTACACACGAAATGACCAGAAACACGAACCAGCAACCAAACTTTTCTTTGGATTTGCCTCTTCACATCTTTTCTCTCGACGGGTTCAACTCAAACACAAAGCTACTTTCAAATCTCCGGCACCCTGGGCCCTTAAGTGATGAAGTGAGACTCATACCTGCTCTGATACCACTTGTTAGATTCATAATGAATAAAAGAGAAAAAATATAATAGAAATAATAGAAGCAGTCAAGAAACCATGATAAACAAAGATAACTAAATACTGGTAGAAAATGCATACTTTATATTCATCAATGCTTCAAATAATCATGTACATAGACATACATATATAATACAAGAAGACCATAACTATTATGTAACTGTATAACAGTTAGGTAAACCAACTAATCCAACTAACTTATGATTAGAGTTTTAACATAAGATTTCTACCGGATTTTTTGTGGATATGCCAATATTCTGGTGATAACAAATCTTGCCTTCACTCTATCTTGCATTCCAGCAAATTTCTTCTACCATCTACCATTTCAAATTTCCAAAATTTCTTCTACAATCTGCCAAATCAAATTTCCAATTTGCTAGTCAATTTTGACCCAAAAACACAACACAGATTTCACAGGCAAAAACAATTATGTGCATAAAGGAAACCATAAGAAAAACCCAGCTAAACTTATACTATGCTTATGAACATAGATTTTATCACGAAGCAAAGTCTTCACATATATAAACCAAATTCAAACCTTAAACAGAGTTTAAGTGGAAACTAAATATGCATGAACAACAATCTTCTGAAATGCCCCAGCAGGGATTGATCTACATGCATGATTAACATCCAGTGCAACCATTCCATAACCAAATTTGCAGAAGACACTTAGTTGAAGAGGTAAAATGATAGAGAATTACATATGTACATACAAACAACATTCATTCATTCACAATTTACCCAAAATGCAAAATGCACAAGGACAGATAAATCTCATATTTTCATTTTGATAGGTTAACTCCAATGCCCAACCTGCTTGTCTTCTTTCTCACATGAATATTTGTTACAGAGATTACAGGCATCAAACTCAATTCAGTCAGCATTCATATTATTGCCAGCGAAATGCAAAACAGGAATATAAGAGCATGCCAGAAAGCAAATACTTGTACTTAATTGTCGTCCAACAATCCAGTTGCAAATCAATCAATTGTAGATTTCATCTGACCACTAAATAAAGAAATACCTACATGGTTCTAATCACACTCAACCTAATCCATAAGCAAGCTGTGGGATTCAAACAAAACCAGAGTCTTACCACCATATCTCTCAACAAAAATCTTCAAGATATCTCACCAATCCCTTCTTCAATCAGCAATGATCTTCTTCTTCTTCCCTAGGAGCGGTGAATCGAAAGGCTCTCGTTGGCGTTATGCAGATGTGATTCTTGTGCAGGGGCAACGATGAAATCAAAAGTGTTACATTAATAAAACAGGAAGAGTTTAATGGRAAAATGGAAGGAAGAAGCTCTCCACAATGATTTGCACTTTTTCTTTGCATGAGGCATCCCTATCTTTACCGGAAAACCTCTCGTTTTTCTTCACTTTACCAGAAAACCTCGCGTTTTTCTTCACTTCTGGTTGAGCGCCCTTCTGCCTTTCAACAAATCTTTGGTGGGATTTGTATTATCATGTCTCTTTCACAGAGATGTCTCCACGTAATATAATTTAAGTACGCAATGGTAATACACCCACGTGGTGACCAGGAGACGTAACATAAACCATGTGCCCATAGCTTGGACTTATAATGATTAATTAGTGAAATATTTTCCTGGAAAATTTAATTATTCATTAAATTTAATTAAATTAGAAACTTTGTATTTAAGAATATTTATGAATAATTTTACTTATTTACATTATAATAATTTATTTTTAAAATTTCCTAAGTAAGATATTAAATTGATATATGAGACCTGTTTATTTGTATATTAAACAACACAAAAAAATTTAGTGTTAAAGTTTACTCTTATAATTACTCCTATCATTATATTTATTTGACTTAATATTTTTTAAAAATCACAATATTATAATTATTCAATATTATAATCTTTTATAAAAAAATACTAATTGGAAGTTCCAATTTGTGGGAAGCTTTAGCCACTTAATCGATATCTCGTGGATTTTATTTATGTGAGAAATTGGTTTTTAAAACTAGTCTATTAATTTTTATTTAAACAAGTGTTGCATGGCAGAGTAGTGGGAGTAAATGTGACCTAGTACAGGTAATGTGGTTTGAGTGCAAAACATAGTATTCCCGAATTAGTTTTTCTTGAAAAAATATCAGAAATTATCAATGTTTGAATGGTTGTTGGACACAAAAAATTTAGCATTACCGAATTGGTTATTTTTAAAACTAGGACATAGAAAGTCATATACATACAAAATATGTATTTGTATAAAGTAGATATTTAGTAAATAAATTATACATATGAACAATATATTTGTATAAAGTAGATATTTAGTAAATAAATTATACATACGAAATATGCATTTGTATAAAGTAGATTTTTAGTTTTATAGATACGAAATTTGTAGCCCTCATTGCATACGTAGGTAGTTTTTGTATCGCGGGTTCTCGAGCTGGCGTGCTGAAAATTGGGTGTCTAATGTTTCGTGGTCTACAAATAGCATCGATTGTTCTGCGATATACAAAATGAGAGGCGTAGTTGCGGACTATAGAAATTTACCAGAAATTAATAATGTCTGTTATATAATAGAATAGTAATAACATCTGTTGCACTGAATTACTTTTCTTTAAAACTAAGGCTTTTTTTTGGAAAAAATAGATATAGCATTGCCGAATTAGTTTCATTTTCACATGTTTTATAGAGCATGAACGGACTGCTCATTCCATAATTAGCAAGTCTTTGGATCGCGGGTTGTCGAGCTGACGATTTAAAAAATGGGCCTCTGTTGTTCCATGTCCTACAAAAACCATCGACAGTTCCGCGATATACAAATTGAAAAGCGGGCTTGCGAACTATAGAAACTTATTATAAAATAAATAATGGTTGTTACATATATCAGGAAATTACATCAACATTTAAACCATCAACGTCGTTGAAGACCCAAAAATTAGCATATAAAAGGAGACAAGAAATGTAGCATATCCGAATTAGTTTTCTTTGGAACAAACAAGAAGGTTCCTGGAAACCCAAAGTTTATTATACAACAATGACATTTTCAAATCAGTTTTCTTTGAAATTTAACAAAAATTAATAATGTCTGTTACATGTTTGTGGAAATTTAAATGCGTTTGTCATATAGACTGGGATTGGGGCTCTCGCGGACCATAAAAAGAAATAAGTACAATAATTAGGAATGTTGAAAGAAGTGTGCGATGGTAGAGAAGAAGACCTGAAAAGAAGAAATTGGAACTTATGAGTCTTTGGTTACAGTTTTATATTTAAAGAGGACATAAGTGGATTGATAAAGAAAAGAAAATGACAACATAGACTTAAACTGGAATGATAAACAAAACAAGATGGCAGTATAGACTTACTATGAAGCCGATGTGTTTTTGTTGCTATCGTCGATGGGCAGTGGACTCTTGTTGATCGGTTGTTTCCCTTCCTGGACGAGGCTTTCCATTCTGAGTTGGAACCATTCTTTGATGTAGCTTTTCATGGGGGTTGTCTCGATTTTATCCCGAATCTCTATGTCGTAAATGTCATTTTCTAATTTCCTTAGATCCATTGAAATACTATGCAGACTCTGTTCAATTTCTTCATTGTGCGAGGCATAGTCCAATACCCAGCGCTCGTGCTCATCTAGATGATGTTCAAGTATGCCGTAAAACTTTTCGAAAAACAACCCCTTTAAAATATCAACTTGTTCCTGGAACGCTTCTTTGGTGACTGACAAGAATTTGAGAATTAAGTTTGGATCTTGAACCTCGTTGGTAGTTCCGGCTAAGTCCATCTGGAGCAGGCTTGTGAATAAATTTTTCTTTTCTGATCTGACTTGTTTACATGATTTGACAATGAGGTGCAGGTTCTCAATTTTTGTTTGCCAGTATGCTTTTACTTTTTTGGTGCGATTTGGGGAGGGGAGTTTCTCCTGTCTTCTTTTTAGTTCCGATGTGTTCAGGGCATAGTTGGAAAAAGTATCCAACACCTGATGACAGAAAAGTTGTTCATTTTTTAAATTCGCCTCCAAATGTTTTTTTTTTTTTACAATAACGGTTAAAGGATTTTTATATTAAAAACAATGGACATGCCACTGGGTTCGATACAACGTTTAAGATTTTTCTTGTAAACAGGAAAACAAATGCTTGAAGATCCTAGCACAAAACAAAGTCTGGAAACCAAAACTATTTTAGCGAGCCTGAACGGCTTCGCGTCATTACATCATTTCTAGCTTGGAAGTTTTTTTTTCTTTTTCGACACCGTCCGCCATTCTTTGCTTTGGTCCTAAGATTGACTTTCCGTTAGGCCTAGAGGGTCTTCCTCGTCAGCTAGATCTGCCCAGCGTGAGTTTTGGGGTTCTGGCTGGGTTGGCGACTTGGGAATGGCTTCTGCCTGAGCATTCCCTATAGCGGGGGCTTTGATTTCGGCTTCTGCTTCTTCTGTCGTTCCTTGGACCTTGATTTCAGAGTGCGGCTCTGTTGGAGCCCCCATCCACCAAGTGGGTCCTTGGCTCTTGGACGACCTTTTTTTCTCGGGTAGTTTTTCACAGTTGCGGGCTATATGCCCTGTTTCGAAACAGTTCCTACACCTGAAACTGAGATTCTCATAGTCGATTTTTTGGTTCCTTGAGTAGTCCTTGCCTTGAAGAATTATTTCAGCTGGGAAACCTTTGGTGAAATCAATTTCTACACAGATTCAAGCGAAGGTGGAGAGGGCTGGCTTGGAATCCGGGCTTCTACACAAGAACTTGCCGAGGCCATTTCCAATAGATTGAAGAGACTCATCCCCCCAGAAATGCAGGGGCGAATACAAAAGTCTCACCCAAACTGGAGTTGAAGAGATGCAGTCCGTGGAAGGGTCGAAGGCAGGGGTCCATAGTTTCATGGACATACCTGCCCTGCCCCAGAACCACGACTCAGAGTTAAACACCTTGTCTATATCATTTGTAGATTCGAAAACTACCACAAAAAACCCCTTTGCACAGGGGCAGGTAATGATTTCTCCATCTAAGAGTGGGTACCAATCGGAAGAGATCCAAGAGAGGAGATCCAGAAGATTGGGCCAGAATCCGTTAAACCTGCAAACCAAAGCGTGCTTGCTGCGATGCCAAGCATGAGTTAGGGCTTCCCGCGGCATTTGAATGGAGATTGCCGAAGCATCAAGAACTGTTGCATGCAATCCGGATGGGCAACCCTAACGAGAGGTAACCTCAGGGGTCGTTGCATGCAGATTTCCCTGGCGTGAAGCCACCTCTTTGAAGGAGGGGCCTGCAGCTGGATGGAGAGGACATGAAGTTGCTGTCGATGAAGCGCCAGGGGGAGCACATCCTTGATGGGGAGAGAGCGGCCTAGAAGAGGGAGATGAGGTCGAAAGAGGAGGGCATGTAACCGCCACCGCAGCAGCACCAGGGTGGGCATCGCCGTGCTGAGGAGAAGGCGAGGTGGAAGCCACCATTGGTAGCTGAGGACGGACTCTGAAGCAGAGCCAGCGGGGAGAACTTCGGTAGCGTCGAGGAGGCGGGTGGAGGGCGGAAGGGCCACAGGTTCGACGACCTGTAGGAGAATCAATAGCGCTCTCGACCCTGAAAAGATAATGTACGTCCTACATCGTCATCCAAAAGGTGGTGAGCTTGGCTCGGAACGGTTAATCAGGCAGCGAGCAATGACCATGTTCGAGTTCGAGCCCGAGACCTGACCGTCGTTACATGACCGACCTTACCACTACGTTGCACCCACGACCTTTCGCCTCCAAATGTTCAAGCAAATCATTGGCCTTCTTTCCGAAGGAAACTAAATTTTGCGATGTTTCCTAGGCTTCAGTAACTAGCTGCATTATTTTGTTGATGTTGTTCTCTATAAGGGCTCTAGAGCATGCAAAGAGGGTAGAGGATACTTTCATCTTCGCTGCAGTGGTAGAAGGCACGATTTTTTCCAAAGGACTGGAAAATTATGGTGTTGCAATGAAACCCTGTTCAAATTTGTTGAGGCGGTGTTTCAGATTGGCATAATCCGTCTCCATTCCTCCAATGGAATTGCGAAGAACGTCACCGGTTACCTGGTGAAACAAGCAGATTTTGGATGGGGTCATTTGGTTAAAGTCAATCTATGTTTGAGATTTTCCTTTCTTATTTGTTACATCTCTCTTTTCAATGACCATAATTTTAGATTGGTTGTCAAAAATAGCACTCTGGATTACGAAGGATTCATCTCTGTCAAAACAATCGGTGTTAAATATGTCCACCGCGGACGACCCAATTTTTTGCATCTGCTCAGCTTCAATTTCAATTTGCAGTTTTCCACTGTCAATTTTGGGTTCCTCCACGTGGCCTGCATTGTTTTTTCTCTTCTTCGTCAGTGGAACTTTGTGAGAACTATCAATATTTATGCGATGAGGGTTCTTATCTCCTCCTCTGTTCGAAGATTTCCGGGTTACTTTCTTACTGGGATGGACCGTCGAAGAGATGCTCCGTGGTGTCGTGCTCTTGGGAGTGTTGGCGGGGGGTTGGGTACTCTTCTCACCGGATACTTTACCATGTTGTCTGTACAATTTAGTTGTGCTTTGCAATGTCTCTGCGTTGCAATGGGTAGAAGCAGGATTGTTGTCGACACTGTCCCTGTCTTGGGTCAGGTGTCTATGGATAAAAGAGGTGTTAAAGACAACACCCAGTAAATGTTCTCCAAAAATTCCATTGGAGTCGAACCCTTTTAGCCTTTCAGCATACGTTAGGTTCAATTTCTTGAAATGGGTGGAAAACTCATCAATCTTGTTGGTGTTTCTGCACATGAAGCCTCCGACTTTCCAAGGCAGAGGAATGAACTTTTTTTTTTTTCTTTTCATGGAAAAAATGCAACCAGTGGTTGTATTGCCTTGCTATTTCTGCAACAAACATCTTGTCCGTGATGTGGCATGGAAGGAAGGCAGGATTTTCCTTAGAGCCAAAGACCATGAGGAGACTGTGATTTTCCTTTTGCTCAAGTGTGCCCTTCTTGTTCAAAAACTTGCTTGTGTGGCCAGACATCCGCGGAGCATCCTTACCTAACAGTAAATCTTTGAAAACTAAGACAAAGCCATTAAAAACTTCATAAAAATAATGGGAGGCCTTGTGTCTCCACAGGGCATTGTGCTAGAATGTTATTGGGTCGAATCCACAATTTATTTTATTGGAAAGAGAAAGTTTTGGAAACGGGCAACAATACACAATTGCGAAAATCAAGTAGGATGACATATAAAATTTATTCGATTCTTTGAATCCTGACAACTGGGAACAGAGTTCAATGGAGATCATATTTCCCCAATCGAAAATGTATTGTTCCTTGACTGTGAAATACAAAATATAAATAATTATATGGGAAATGCTTGTTGTGGATGCCTGTCCCGTTATTCTTGTAAACAACCAAGCAATTTTCCTGAATGGATTTCTAAAGGAACT
>ML790910.1:28504-43627 GCA_009831015.1 Picea engelmannii | reverse complement strand
CGAAAATGTATTGTTCCTTGACTGTGAAATACAAAATATAAATAATTATATGGGAAATGCTTGTTGTGGATGCCTGTCCCGTTATTCTTGTAAACAACCAAGCAATTTTCCTGAATGGATTTCTAAAGGAACTTACCTGGAGCTTTGTGATATCTTCAGGAACTGTTGTCAGTTCTTCGAGGAAGTCGGCTAAGATGTCCAACCCGTTATGATGTTTTTCTAGAAATTGCTTGCAGTCTTGTCCTCTGAACGTTAATGTTGGTTTCGGCAATTTTAACATCTCGCGGAAGAGCTGAGGTGACAAAGAAACAAGAGAATGGTTGCGCAGTGGAATAATTCTTTGGCATGGAATATATTTTTCGGCGCACCAAGAGACCACCTCCTTACATTCAAAAATCTCAAGGATGCAGCCTGCACGAGCGATTCTGGAGGTCCAAATCACTTCGTTCTGGGCAGAACGAGATGAATAGTAAAAGTATTCCCTAGACCACGGGAACCTTTGGTCCTCTTCTGCGAACATATTTACTGTATCTCCACAAAATTCTTGTCGACTCGCTGCCATAGGTCTACAAAGACATTTATTTCTTCCAGATGATGAATGAAATGAAAGGTTGGAAGGACTAATATAACCCTACGCAAATTTTGGTTGAAAGCGTGTGAATGGGAGATGTCCTCGAGACTTTTGTTGATTAATGACAATCTGGACAGCGGTTGCATGATGCGTTGTTAACATTAAACACTACTAATTGCATATATATAAATGCGAACATGGTGGATATTGCAATGAGCGATTAAGCATTGCAGATTTCTTGAGTGGCCCAACACAACGACGCGTGTTGGAGATGAACAATTTGAAGGGAAAAAATAAGTTTATGCACATCTTGGTTTAATGCGTAATAATGGGATATCTCCTCGAGGTTTTTTCCCATTAATGACAATGTTGACGGTTCCTGCATGGTGACCTATTAGCATCAAAGGTTTCTAATTGCATAGCAAGAAAGTACGGAGGTCGCGGGCAAGGGAAAAAAACCGCTACAAAATAGGGTTGCAAGGTACAACTGTTGAAGGTGAGGGCGCCAGGGTCAAATTGTATGTCTCAGAAATTTTTGATTGCAATATGCGTAACCCACCAACCGTGGTGATAAGATTGGCTAAGCATGGAGAGCAATAGCGATCGGTCGGAGGAGTCATGTGATTATATAGATGGAGATAAAGATATCTCAACCTGCCAATGGTGGAACCTATGTTTATAGAAATGCGACTATGTATATAACCACAAAGTGCTAATACAAGGGAAGAAGAAAAGGGAAAAAGGACCAACGAGTCTGCGGGGGAAATGTAAATCAAAGAAATTTTGAGTGCAATATGCATATCAGGGAAGAAGAAGCAGCAGACTTCGAATGCGCTAACCTAAAACACTGACTAAGAATTTGAGATTTCATGAATCTGTGAACAGGAGGATCAAAAATAGGGTCAGAGGTCCGGATGGTCAAATTGTATTATTCGGAACATTTGAATGAACAATCTGTAACACGGAAGAGGGGATGATGTCGGAACCCGATACTCAATTTCTATGTTGTGAATGGCTGGATGCGAACTGTTTCGTATTGTTGTGTGCAATTGTCCCTTGTAAGAGTCATTAGTAAGAGCATAGCAAATGTATATTAGGAAGCACATTTGTAAACCGTGGTATAGTGAAGCTTGCGAGTTCAAGGAGAACGCGATAGAATTGTAGACTGCCAACCCAACAACCCTGGACATAAAATTGCCTAAGGTGTGATTATATACATGGACATAATGAGAGCCATAATACAGGGGAAGAAGAAAAGGGAAAAAGGAGAAAGGAGTTGGCGGTGGAATTGTAGATCAGGGAAATTTTGAATACAAGATGTGAACCCGGTAGTCAATTTGTATATTGCGGAGGACCGGAGTAAATAATTTGAATGCATAATTTGTAACACGGAAGAGCGAATGATGTCGGACCCGCACCTGTGTCCAGTTGTCAGTACTAAGAGGTAATTTAGTATTGAAAATAATATTTTAGATTATGTTAAATACTTCATAGGGATTAGTATCCGTAAACAATGGGAATCTCCACCCCGCCAGCGTTGCATTCCGTGTGTGAATTTGTATATCACGGAACTTGAAGGACTATTTGGAGGAAACAGAACAATAGAAGTGCAATGTCGAGTCATCCAGTCCGCAGCTCTGCTTCTCAATTTGTATATCGTGGAATTTTGGGTGCTATTTGTAACACACGCAACAATGGAGGGCCAATTTTGAGCCCATCTGCCCGAGAACCCGTGATCAGAAATGTCAGCAGGTATGAAAAGGAACAGTTGCCGGTTCAATTCTCCATGCGAGGATATAGATGGAACCGAAGTGGGTCCCAACGCGACAACCTTGGACATAAAATTGGCCAAGTATCGAAAGCAACAATGGTCGGTCGGATTTGTCGTCTAAGTGTATAGATGGAAATAAAGATATGCCAACCCGCCAACACTGGAGCTGCATATTTCGTGAACCCACCAAAAGGAGGATCCAAAACAGGCTGAGAAGGTATCCGTAGAGGACGTGAGGCCCATACCTTCTAATTGTATTGCTCCGAACATTTGAATGCATAATCTGTAAGACGGAAGAGCGGATGATGTCCGGTAGTCAATTTGTATATTGCGGAGACTGCAATTCCAACTGTTTCGTACCTCTGTGTCCAGTTGTCACTAACAAGTGCTAATTTAGTATTCTAAATAAATTTTTAGATATTGTTAGATACTTCACAGGGATTGGCATCCGTAAACAATGACAATCTGCACTCCACCATTTATGCATTCCATGTGTCAATTTCTATATCGCAGAACTGGGAGTGTTGTTTGGAGGACACAGAACAACAGAAGTGCAATGTTGACTCAGCCAGTCCACAGATTCGCTTGTCAATTTGTATATCGTGGAATTTTGGGTGCTATTTGTAGGCTACGAAACAATGGAGCCCCATTTTTGAGCTCGCCTGCATGCCCGGGAACCTACGATCGAAAATGTCGCTAGGTATGGAATGCGGAATTTGTGCGTGCTTTATAGAATATCATGTCCATATTTTATAGTCCCATAATATATGGGAAGAAAATAAGGGAAAAAGGACGGAGGTGTTTGCAATGGAATTGTAGATAATATATGGGAACAAGAGAAGGGAAAAAGAACTAAGTATCTCGCAGAAGAACATCAAGGTTCGCAAGCGGTGGCTCTGCAGCAACGGGCATAAAATTGGATAAGTATGGAAAGGAACAGCGCTCGGTCGGATCCGTCATGCGAGGATATAGATGAAGATGTTAAAGAATGAATTGCATATGACAGAGGTATCTTTCGTACCACTTTGTCCACTTGTCACTAGTAAGAGCATTGTTGATGTATATCAGGAAGGATGTGAAGTTGCTAGGGATGGAAAGAAACAACAAATACTTTGAATGAAGTCAATGTGTACGAGGAACTCGCGGTGAAATTGTAGATCACATATCTTTTCAGTGCAAGATGTATATTGCATAACTATAAGCAGCTAGGTTCGCAAGCGTCGGCCCCGCAGGGGCGGGCATAAAATTGGCCAAGTATGGAAAGGAAAAAATCATTGACGTTGTTTCGTTGCAACATGTATATGACGAAACAGGGGACATAGGTGTTGGGTACCGCAAAACCGGGGCCTGGTGCCCAGATAACTGGGCAAGTATTGGCCAAGACAAAGTTATGATATCTATTTCAATATTTTTCATACTAGCATCTATCAATGAACAAAGTTTTCATATTTATCTGAATAGTATTCATAGTAATATCTATTAATGGATTGGTTGTTTCAAATGCAAATGATCTCCCAATCTGCAAGATGCTTCTCGACTTGCAAATTTTGATGGAACCTCAAAATTTTTGACTGCAACATGTACATAGCACAACAAGAAACATGAATTTGCATTGTGGTATCAATGACATAAACTCCTTATCATTTATTCATCTTGTATTTGTTGAAATGAGATCAACAAACGTCGGCTCTCCATAAACATCAATATCTAAATTAAATTAAATGCAATCAAAATTTGGTGTGACTTTTAAGTAATTAAAGCATAAATTGCAGATTACGGAAGTTCTTAGGCTGGAAGATGTATATGACAGAACAATGGACATAGTTGTTTAATACCACAAACCAAAACATAATTTCCTAAGCTTTTCCAAAGAGGAAGTGTTTTTGTATTTATTCCAATACTAATGATATTAGTGTATATGCACGGATATTATCAAATAAAAGAAGCTGCAATATATCCAACAAACTTTACAAGAACATTGCGTCAACAGTTCAGTCGCCTTGTCATTACTCATTATTAATTCTATTCATGGAACCCGAAGAATGGGAGCAGCACGGGTCCTCCAATTTCTTTCTTTAAATACAGGGTCGCCGCCACATAAGTATGGCCTATGAAAAATTATTCTTACATGTAAAATGTAAACAAAGAACAGGCCAGGTTTTATTTAGATTGAAGTACTGGGCAGCATAAACAAAACCTTGTGTTTCATTTTTAACCACACAGGGGAAGAAGGTAGAAAATACAATTAAAACAAATACCAGAAATTGGAAAATACTGTTAAAAAATAAACCGAAATTATTCTATATTCAAATAAGGTGGGTTACAAAATAGAGCCTTGGCTATTTTCCACAATGATTGCGATTTTGCCTGCCGTCGACCAATTTAAAATATGTACATTGATGAAGCTTCTTCACAGTTTTGTACTTAATCGGTGCTGCCAAGTACATCTATCCCACTTTTTTGAATATCTTCTCTCTTCCAGATATGGCCTGCTTGCAATGCCTGCTTATTCAACATTCCATTCTTTGTCAAGTATTAATTTCCCTCTACTGTCGAAAAGTTGGGGTTTAGGGTGCTTTGCTTGCAATGTTCCTGACCCTTGACATCCGAGACAACTTACAAATTCCATTCAGGCCGATTTCAAAGTGGAAGGAGTCGTTCTATGTCACAACAACTAAAGCAGTGGAAACTAATTCAAGTACGTAGTGACTGGTATTCTCCCTATATTCGATCATCTGTTTGGTTGAGAAGCCTGCCTGAGGATTTGTATGTGGAACTTCTTTGCTTTATTATAGTAAATTGGAAGGAACATCCAACCCAGATGAAAAACGCAACTCTGTTGAGGTACATAACTTCTTCGGGCAGTAGAGATGTGGCAAGTGCATCAAATGTTGTAGAATGCACCGGAACAGGTCTGGAAAGTGTATCAAATGTTGTAGATGGCATCAGGATATATCTTTCTTCATAGCCATGGAGATATGGTGGCCCACAGAAAGGTTTGGAATGTTCAAAGGTGAGGCCAAATATGTAGAGTCTGCAACTACATCCAGAGGAAACCGAACAAACTTTCACAAAGAACATAGCTTTCTGTCAAGTCGGATACCAAACCCACATGTAGGTCATCATACTATGAAATAGAAACTTTTGCAGTGATAATATGTCATTTTATCCACCCATCCAGTTTCTACTACCCGCCTCCGAGGTAGACAAATACTTGTGCAATCTGTACAACTCGATACACTTGTCAAATCCGTGTTGTTGGAAGAAGCTATATACTAAAACAAAGAACTATTTTGCACCCGACCTCAAAATCCATTACAATTCCCAACAATAAAACAAAGAAGTTCAACCAACAAATCTCCAGCCAGCGTTTTCAACGAACCAAAGCATCGAACACAGGGAGAACACCAACCAGAACATACTTGTTCTATTTTTTTCGTCCTCTCTGAGTTTCTCTTTGTATAACAGATTTTTTTTTTTACTCAAAGCTCACGTCACATAAAACCAGGTTCCATTCTTTCATCTGCTCGTCAATCGCATCTCTAAGTTGTCTTACATGTGCATGACCAAGAACATTAGAACGAAGGCACCCTAAAGCGCAAATCTTTGATCATAGAGAGAAATGGCAATAAGTATTTAAAATCAAGGCTGGATGGTCTGTCATAGATTTTGTGTTGATTCGTTTTAATGACAGATGTTCTCGATATTTTCACTTATTAATGCCAATCTTTTTGAATATGTACACTCAATAGTGACTACCAACACGTATTAAAATTCCCATATCCGAGAATATTCTGAAATCTGACATCTAAGATATGCACAATATAATTAAAGAGGGACATGACGTCAACGCCTTTGTGGGTGACACGTTCGTGAACTTTGTTGAAGCTTTTAAGAAAACTAAAACTGCACAAACAAAAAATGAAATAAAAAGTATTTCGCAAATTCAAAATGCAGGCAAAAAGAAATTACCAGATCCCATAATATTCGCCTCTCTATTCATTTTAATGGGAGATGTCCTCCAGTTATTAAAGCCCGTCATTTTGAAATGCACAATATTAAAGAGGGACATGGCATCAAGGTCTCTGTCGCTGACACGTTCATGAACTATGTTGAAGCTTTGAACAAAACTAAAACTGCACAAGGAAAAAAAATTCACAAATTTAAAATGCAAGTAAAAACAAATTACCAGATCCCATAATATTTGGCTATCTATTCATTTTAATTGGAGATGTCCTCGAGCTTTCTAGTTATTAAAGCCCATCTTTTCAAACCTGTCTACTCAGTTCTAACTTTTCAAAGAACATTTAATGTGTATTGGGAAGCGCAGAAGGTAGCGAGGATGGAGCCGTATGTAACAAATGTTACTACTATTGTTCTGTTTTTGTTAACAAGCATATGTAAAACGTACGCAAAGAAAAGTAATTCGAGAATGATAGTTGTTTTGCAGGAGCCCTTGAAATTCAAATAGTGTGCAAGCTCGATTTTCATTTTGTATATCGCGGAACTGTCCGTGCTATTTGTAGGACATGGAACAACAGGGACCGAACCTAGAGCCCGCCATCCCAAGAACCCGCGATCCAAAAAATGCTCACTTCTTTTTTTGTGTGTTTTTTGTCCACCAGGGTATGTAAAACGCACATAAAGTAAACTATTTCAACAATGTTAACTTTTTTGGACATGACGGCCTTCAAATTCAAATAGTCCGCAAGTCCAATTGTCAATTTCTATATTGTCGAAATCTCCGATTGTCAATTTTCAGCCGCCTACCCTAACAACACGCGATGCAAAAACTGATTAAGTATGGGATGACGTCTCCGTGCAGGCTGTATATATCTACTCTATAAAATTACATATTTCCTATGTTTAATCTATGTTGTCCAGGAAACCTATAATTTGATAAATTTCAATGTTTTCTGTCCAGGAGACCTACTATTAAAGAAAACTAATTTGGAAATGATAATGTATACACCATAGTTCGATACAACCTATCCGCGAAGGCGCGTCCATAATACTGGCTAAGTATGGAACCCAAATGCGGTCGGTCGGAATGATCGCGAAACTCTCACTGCTGATCGATTGTCAATTTGTATATCGCAGAACTCTCCGATTGTCAATTTTCAGCCGCCTACCCCCTCAACCCGTGATGCAAAAACTGGCTAAGTATGGGATGATGGCTCCGCGGTCCAGGAAACCTATAATTTCATAATTTGCATTCTCTTCTGCCTAGGATTCTTTTAAAGAAAACTAATTCAGGAAAGCTAATGTATACACCGAACACGACCTGTCATAGTCCAATAGAAACTATTCGTGAAGCCGCATCCATAAAAGTGGCCAACTATGAATCCGAACGGTGGTCTCTCAGAATGACCACATAAACGCAAAAAACTAGAGTCAAACGCAGTTTACAACAGAAAGTAAAAGGGAGAGAACAACTATATCTCCCACACAGCAAAATCCATTGTCATAACTATAAAACCATAGTAACATACAATCCATGTAAAAAGCATCTGCAGCCATCAAATATATTTTGAGGCCAACAAAATTTGCTTCAATGTGTAACAGATGCAATTTACACCGCCTGCAATTCTTTAGTCTGTTATTTTATCTTAATAGTATTCTATGCAAACTACAGTGAAAAACAAAATGCAACCAAAGATCCAACCGCGGATGTAGCATCCCAACATTTGCAAACCCTGGCCAAACAAGAACAAGAACCAAACAAGAACCCAACTAAGAAGCATCGGATCGATACCCTGCAAAGTTGAATCAAGCAACAATAAACAACATACAGCGAAGAAAGAAGCAAGCAGCAACCACCCCCCCAGGAACGATGTTGTTCCAATCGCGATTGCAGAAACCCAAGTGCCCAAACTGCAACAACACGAACATACAAGCAAGAACAACGACAACATGCAAATAAGAAATCAGTGGCATGAAAAAAGAAAGCATGCACCACCGAACCAACAACGCCGCTGGAGCATAAAAATTTTAAAAACAAAAGAAAATGTCTTGTAACAAGCCTGTTAAGTAACCATTCAACACTACCAAGCCTGTTAGGTAAACTTTTAAGTCTGTCACAAATGCACTGTAAACATTTAAGAAAAGAATTCAATGTGGCAGGACTCTGACGTATCCCAAAAAGAAAAATTATATTTTTTGTAACAATAGTTCGAACACCACAAAATGTTTTGGAAAGCCAAACTTTGGATATGCCACCATATCTAACATTGCCATAAATTTACCTAGCATAAAATGCTAAACCAAACATTCAAATTAATGCTAGCATTAATCCACCATCGACGAATTCATAACAAAATATATGATTCAAAAAAGACCATATACGATCAAATACTTTGGATATGCCAACATATATAACATTGGGAATAGCGAAGCCGACAATAAGACCTCCAATCCCTTGTCCAATCATATCATGACAAATATAGTACTTTTTTTTTTATATAGAAATCGATGTTTTTAGTTCCCTTGTTCAACAATAGATAATATGGAAATATTTGTGGTCAAAGGACAGACTAATATGAAGTCAACGATTTATCGATCGCTATAGTCCCTCTATGCCTACGGCAAGGACTAATAACTACAATCAATTTTCAGTTTATGTTTTATATTGTGTTCCTTTTTCAACCAAAACTTTGGATTTTCTGTAATTATTTTACAATTGGACATTGTGATTGGGTTTCCATTATACCACTTTGGATTTTATGTAATTTCTTTATAGTAATTTATTTGTTTGGACATTGTCTTTGGGTTGCCATTATACCACTTTGGATTTTATGTAATTACTTTACAGTAATTTATTTATTTGGACATTGTGATTGGGTTTTCATACAATAATTTGTTTGTTGGGACATTGTTATTGGGTTGTAGGCCACATTATACCACTTTAGATTTTATGTAATTACTTTACAGTAATTTGTTTGTTGGGACATTGTTATTGTGTTGTAGGCCACATTATACCACTTTGGATTTTATGTAATTACTTTACAGTAATTTGTTTGTTGGGATATATTCATTGGTTCTCAAGGTATGTGGGCATTGTATTGAATGCACTACGTTGTAATTGATGTACATATTCTTTGTATGTATATAGGGTTCGATGTGATGAAAAATAGAGCATAAACAAGCAATATTAAACACAACTTAAAACAGTGATTTATGTGGAAAACCACATGCAATGATATTTGGTATTATTATTATTCAAGGGAGAATTACAATAGCCAATCTCATGCATACAACCATCCTCTCCTCACACACACTTTGTTCTCTACACACATTGCACTCTCACCTCTATGGGTATGTTCATATATATAACATCTATCACTCCGTTATACAAACTGATCATGCATAGATAACATAGTTACACGAATAGTTCATAAATAGATTACACACTTTACACTATGTTTACAATGAGTGCATGTATACAAATTTCAAATATAGCTTATATGCATGTGCATGTGAGCGCATGAGGAAATTCGTTGGCATGTTTTCAACAATATCCACCTTGACATCAATTTACCTAATATATCGTGCCCTTAATTCATCACATTTTCTACAAGCCAAGAGAAGTCAAACACCATCACAACTCTGCAACTTCTCTAACGATATCATTACGTGAAAATGCCTGCATGATTCACTCCAATATGGACCATTCTTCCTCCATCAGTAACATGTCTAATACAATGCACTTGTCCCATTTTGATACGCTAGACCTTTAGTCAAATGCACAACACTTTGACTGTCACACACCCACTACAACAACCTAGATTTTTTGCCTTTTTCTTCGAGGGACAGAATCCCTGAATTTCTATGGGGCCTAGCACAGACTATTTCTTCCCTTATCCTCCTCCAAGTGACCACAACCTGGCCTTAGTGCAAGCGCCTCTCGCAACTCACGAGTTGGAGAGTCAAGGCTCTCAACTCCTTTTTCTCCAAACGCCGATACCCGAGATGCGATACGGGTATGGCTCCCTTCTCACTAGTGCCTGCTACATATAACTATAGGCTAGGCTAAACACTAGCACTACTCACAACTCGTGACCTCACGAGTTGGAGTGTTGAGCCCTCGTGCTCCTCCTTTGCGGATCCCCGATACATGATAGGTCAACGTTACGTCGACTCTGCCAAAGCAATGCGTACACGCCACTTGTCTCCTCTGCTGTACTCTGCTTATGAGCTATGTTGCTGCCGCTCGTCGCACGAGACCTCAACTCTTGGCGTCTCGTGACCTTAGCGATCAAGGTGCAAATTATTCATCCTTTGAAACCCCGAGCCACAATAAGTCAACAATGGGTTGACTCTTTCCCAGGCGACATGTGTCCACCACCTGTCACCTGCTCCCACCTTTCTCTGGGTGCTTGTTGTTACACCACCTGTCAACCATGTGGTCCCCACCTAACAGATGTGCCACGTGTTCACACCAGCCCTCGATGCTCAGCACTTCACAAATTCTGCAGTCGAAAAGAGATTCTTTCAACCTTTGAACCCCCGATACGCGATACCATGTAGAGGTTCTGATCCAACGGTTCTCCCGTGTCTTGGATCCAATGACCACGATCACGTCACGATTTCGCGAATCGTGAGTTTGTGCAGTCCTACCCTTGTCCACTCCAAGTTGCGAGTGAGCAGAATGCTACTCGACTGCCACGCGTCCTATGCCGACGGACGGTTTTGAATACTTCGGGACTTTCAGGACGTTGTCGAGTCCACTCTCCTGCCTATACAAAGGTTAAGATCGACAGTCAATAGAGCTCCGATAGATCCTTGGATCTACGGTCCTGGATCCCATCTCTACTTGCGAAGGCTGAAAGGGTCGAGGTGTTGATGCCTACACTCCTCCTCTAGATCCATCGGTCTTGACAGATCTTGGGTATTTCTGAAAGGATTCTGACCATTCATCTACCAAACAATGGGGTATTCTCTTTCGATAATTGGACTCGCTATCCTTTCTGAGCTTGAATCACGAAATTCAACCTCTCGGAGCTTCAAACTCCCATGACTTCGAGACCTTAGAGAGCTACTCTTTCTTGCATAAGGTTTCCAGACCCGGATCGCATGAACCTTCAGATGGTTCTTGGGCAATTGTCCCTGGTCTTAGTCGAGTCTCTAGGTAAAGGTTCGGTACGGTTCCAAGGTTTATGGGGTAATTCCTAAGGAAGAGTACTCTCGAGGAGCCTTTCCAGAATATTACGAGAATCAAGCAAACAAGACGATTCTTGGTGGAGTGAACTCATGCCCCAAACTTAATCATTTGTACAGAAACCAACTATGGCATGTAAGTATACACATGCATCCATTATTTCCAGTCTAAAACACCAGGCAATCATTCCCCATAGAAATCATTATGGGCATATAAACATGAGCATGTATTCATGATATTCAATTCAAAATACAAGGCATAAAACACTTATCATGTCCACTAGGCGTGATGCAATTGCTGAGAGGGGTGCTCGTTTCCACCCAACCGTAGGCTCAGTGACTCCAAACGGATTTACCACTAGCCACCCCCGAGCTAGACCACGATGCTTGAGATTCAGTCTCCTACTTCCAGCTCAACAAAAGTCAAGGACGAAGGTTACTCTCCTTCTCCTCTGTTCAGAACTCCCTATACTTCCATAGTTCCTCCGATTTTTCTTTTGCAATCCCTGTCGCGCGTGTTCCTTTCCTTTCTCTACCCTCTACCACACTTCCTCTCTTTCCTTTTTCTTTGCAAGATTGTGTGTGGCATGAATTTCCCCATTCGTGGTCAGTTCTGAGAGCTTTTACCAATGGGCGGTTCACCCCCATCCCCTCATTAACTCTTGAGGAGCCTCCCCACCTACCAATATGATGGGAAATCTATTCCAGGGTCAGAGAGTTGCTTTGGTCTTTGAGCAAGTAAAAACCAGTACGGTACTGGCTCAGTGGAAGTTAATGCAACCATTCCAGGTCCCTTCCACCACCTCTCATTAGCCATCATGGTCTCTTTTAGCACATCCCCCTCCCAACAGTCATGCAACACATATTCATAACATAATTTACATTCATCGACCTTTTATACAAAGGTCCATCAAATCAAACATTCACATCTTTGAGTTTGCCATAGTTCTTGGCCACTATAGTTATTTTTACAGACTGGGGGAAATAGGGTGTTACATTGACCACCACATAACACCACATTTTGTACCTATCCAAACTTACCTAATAGATCCTTGCATTCTTTCAAGACATAACCTAAGGTAGGTCTCCTCTTGTCCAAATATCATGAATCATAACCACAGACTAAATCACTGCAACCACTGTAGGTGATACTTGTGTTTTTTTTGTTTGAAGCACCCATTTCCATGTTCTTCACCTAGTTTTTCCATGTGTCTACTAACAACACCAATTTCATGTGAAAAGATGACCATTTACCATCACAATCATCAAACTTCCTACTAGCATATAATACTCGAGACATATAACCATTTTCTTCTTCATCAGTTAGGACATAAACCTGAAGAAAACTTACAATGGAAAGCCAAAGAGATTTTACCGGTTTCACATTATTCATACCGAATTTCCTAAGTATCTTCACCACATACTTCTGTTGTGATAACCAAACTTACCATATTTCCTCCCTCTATGTATTTCCATGCCCAAGATTTATTTGTTTGCTCCCATATCCTTCATAACAAAAATCCTAACCAATTGAGCCAACATGTTGATCTCAAACATGATTGTGCTTGCTACAAGCATAACATTTACCGCCAAGATAATAAATATACCATAAACACAATGGTTATACTCACTTCTTGTAAAATCTATCTCACCATGAAGGAATCAAACATTTTGTACCATTTGTCTGGCATGCTTTAGGACATACAATGATTTTTGAGTTTGCAAACAAATTTTCTGATGTGATTCTGAACTAATCGTTCTGGTTGTTCCATATACATCCCCTTATCCAAAAAAACTCTATGTAAAACAGTTTTAACATCTAGTTGTATTATCACAACCAGTGCTAACACAACATGAATCAAAACAAGCTTTTAACAACTAGTGAGAAACTTTCACGAAAATCAATACCTTCCAAATACCTTTCTGGTACCATCCATGCTTTGAACATTTCATATTTTACTATGTTTGATTATATAAAAGGAGATTCATCAAACACTGCATCTTTGTCCATGATGATTTTGTGGGTAGTAGGATTCCACAATCTGCACCCCCTAACATCATCACCATATCAAAGATCTACATGTTTGATCCGGGTCCTACTTAGAGTGTTGATACAAAACATAAGCATCACAACCGAATAATTTTACATTTGAGTAATTACCAAATGACCTGTTCATACCTCTTCCTGATTCTTCATGTCTTTTGCAACCGATTGTGACCGAGTTACCAAATAGCACAATCGCTTATGTCCACAACTATTGCTGCAACTTGGCATTACTGAACATCCCTATTCGATCCTAGCTTCCTTGCAATACTTTCTAAGTTCCATGGATATGAACTTACCTTCATCATATATTCTCAAACACGTGATCGACCTTCCAACACATTAGTCTTTCTATAGACCCACCTTTATAACCTGGACACACTGCTCCACTTTGAACTTTGCATTCAAACAACTTTGACCAAAATCCGACCAAACCAACCCAACCCAAGTGAACCTTTGTCACTCACCTCCAGGGACTTTATACTGGAGTCTCAGTGCTCCACCTTAACATGAACATTCCCTTGACCAAATCTGAACAAGTAAACCTTCATCGCTTACCTCCAGACTCATTTATAATGGAGCTCACCAAGCCTTTTATAGGCTTCATTACATGCAATCCATGGACACAATACCACGGGATACCCAAAAAACATGGACCCGAAAAACCACCTTCTTTGACCTAAAAACCAGATTTAACTCATTAACTCTTTCACCAAGTGAAGGTTAACCCAACATACATGCCCCCCCCACATATTCAATCTACCTAAATCTATGTCTAGACTTTTCATAGGTGACTTGATAAACTAGGGGTATGTGTTGGATTACTGAGAAGGGGGGTGAATCAGTAATAGAGCAATTTAATCCTTTTTAACCATAAAATGAAAATGTTATATCAATGTAGCATTATCATCCAATAGTTTCATAGTAAATAAAAAATGAACAAATGAGCAATCATACACATACACAGTACACTAGTTTTTTTACGTGGAAACTCAAAGCGGGAGAAAACCAAAGAATTGTTTTTCTTATGTATTTAATAATTACATTCATTGGAAGCACCAACTTCCTTTTTTTTCCAGCTGCAACTAGAAGGAGGCTCCAACCCCCTAGTTTCTCAGGCTACAACCAGAGGGAAGCTCCAACTCCCCAATTCTCTGGCTACAACCAAGAGGAGGATACAACCCCCTATGTTCTCCGGCTACAACCGAAAGATGGCTACAACCACCTGTCCTTGCCCTATCCAACCGCCCTATCGTAGAAGTAGAATGATGGAACCACTTTCACACTATCACTGTTAGATATACTGTTGTAAATTTGTACCAATCAACCTGCACCAAACAACCTGTACCAAACAACCTGTAAACATCCTGTAATCAACCTGTACCATAAACAAGTGCATCAACCATGCACCAACCTATTGTTAAGCCCTAATATTGGTTCATTACCCCTTAATTGGAGCATATTATATTAGTAATGTTATTTTATTTATGTCGGCTTTAGGCCATTAGTTGTAATTATACCTCCTAGTCTCCTATATATACCAAGGAGACATTTTCATTTTGAATCATCTGGTACTTGAAC
>ML790910.1:0-26688 GCA_009831015.1 Picea engelmannii | reverse complement strand
GTTTGCAACGTCTCTCTTGCCACGTTTGAAACGTCGGTCTTGCGACGTTTGACACGTCGGTCTTGCGACGTTTGCAATGTCTCTCTTGCGACGTTTGACACGTCGGTCTTGCGACGTTTGCAACGTCGCTCTTGCGACGTTTGTAACGTCTCTCGTTTGAAACGTCGCAAGAGAGACGAAAATTAGGCCGTCGGAAAAACGACGTCACGTGAAACGACGTTTGAGGGGGTCTGAGGTTTGTCGGTCTTTCGACAATAGAAAGTCGCAATTGCGTCGAACACGCCGTCGGAATTTGACCCAAATGTAGTAGTGTAGAAAAACAGGTCAACACGACAACCGACTTGCTGGATAAAGCAGCGCAAATTTGGACAAGGTTGGAAGAGGATCCACAGGTCCAACACTGGGACAATGAGGAGGAGAGGATCAACGCAACGATCCAATAACTCAAGCAACGACATAATACCATACCAATTCTAGAACAGGTCAAGGGAATGCAATATTTAAAGAACATACATGCAGAACTTATCACTGTGCAAACACAAAAATATGAGCGTCACGCTCAAATAGAACCATTGCAAGAACAGGTAGCAGAAGTACTTTCACAGAAAGAAGAATCCAGAAAATAGACAACATAGACTCAGCTAGAATGCACAGGACTGAGGAGCAAGGAAGTGGCAGCTTAGACAGTTGTTACCATCAAGGAGAAAACCGCACAGGCACTGAAAAAAGAAGCAGAGTTGCAGGAACAATTCCAAATGATCACAAAGGAGATAGACGAAGCACAAAGAAATTAGGTGACTCAAGATGAGTCACATGTCATTGTTGGGGGGTTGCTGGCACCAGGCCAAAGGGGAAAGAAGAATGATCGTGGGAAAGAAAGCATGTAGAAAACTAAAGAAACAACTGGAAAAAGAACATCACGTGCGCATGCAAGAAAGCCTGCACAAAGGAAAGTGACAGCTGGAGAAAGACCATCACGCGCATGGGAGAAAGACATAACGTAAGAAGGGTTAGGGTTTTGGTAATATTCCGTAAAAGGTTGAAGAGCCGGAAATGTATAAATATAGATACAAAAGTATCAGATAGAGATGTTTTTTTTTTATTATTGTTGTTGTTGAGGGTTAGGCTTTGGAGTCAAGTTTTGGAGACTGTAACCACACAAGAGTGTAGGCGATATGTAATGTTTTTAGTTGTATGAACTGATTTAGTAAGCTGTTGAGAAAAAAATATACGAGGGAAGGTAGATATGAGGATTAGACTGCAGGCTGTAGAGCATGGTGCGATCTAGTTCGCCTCACATAGATCTTACCCAGTTTTGTGGAGAATTGTAAGTGCTTGGCGCCAGGAATACGAAACTGCCATAATAAAAGAGACAAGATCCAAATCTTTGTGGACGTATCCCAAGAGGGGGTGAACCACGATAATACTCATGTAATATGTTGAATGTATGCATGTCTCCTCTTTCTTGCTGCAATTAATGGTTAAGCTTGATGAATGAGTTAGCACATTGTTATGAATCTATTTATACTCTGCTGGAATTAAACTATAAAATATACGTATGCGACTTCAAGGGATAAGTAATTTGCCTTACAGGTCAAGGTACCTAGATTTAATCAAGAAACCTCTATCTCCCTACTATGTCCTAGGCTGTAAACACCTGAGTCTCACAGTCACCCATTTAGAGCTATCTCGGGTGAGACTGCGCAGTACCTTATGGGTGCTGTGTTGTCTTCTGGTTTACCAGGAGGGACGATAGTTTTAGAGGCTTTGTTGGAACCCCAAATGACATGAACCCTGGGTCAATAACTCAAACAACCCGAGAAGGAAAATAGTAACCAACAGTAACCCCTTGATGAATCTATATAAAAGTATAAATAAGAGGCAAGTCTTTCTCATTTTAATTACACTTGAGCATATTGAATATGTACAAGTAACCAAGGTAACCAAAGGATATCTAAGGTCAATTTCATAGGGAAGGTGAAGTAAAGAAGGTCAAAATTCAAGGGAGGATAAATTATTTTGATGATGCTTTCTAAGGTATGTTATTTACAGGTCATCTCAACATTTTCACAATAACTTGTTTTCTAGAATGATTCAGATTGAAAAATATGGAGTTCATTGAGGAAACATACCCAAGTCACTGTGATGAAAATTTCATCTTGTGGGTTGTTGTATTTTTGGAGTTACACTCCAGGGAAAATAAGGTTTGTGGCCAGTCCTGAAACTAGTCTAAAACATGTGTTTCTGGTAAAAACATCATAACTTCTTCATAATAGATCCAAATTCAGTAAGACCAAATGTATTGGTTAGAGTACAGTTTGTAGTATTCTGTGTACCATTTTCATATCCATACAACAAATATTCCACGCATGGCACACTCTACAATTTCTCTCTCTAGAATAAGCCAAACTTCAACGAGGTATGCCATTTTTGCTATAACTCATTTTCTGAGAGGTTCCAAGTAATGAAACCTGGAGGAATTGCATAAAATACACTGAAGAACATTTTGTACTATTTTTAGATCTTTATTTATTATAGGTAAATAGTTATTATTATTTCAAGTTAGGGTTGTTGACTAATCCAAAATTAGTCATGTGAGACTAAAGTAAAGTTTGATGAAAATGCTAGTCTCTTGTTGTTAAAGTTAAGGAAGGTTTGCAAGCATGCGATCATATACACCAGGTCTATTATAGAGTTACAAATCATATTTGGATGATGAAATTGATGAGGGATTTTGGTTGAGGTATGTTACAGATAGAGGTTGTATAACAGTGAGGTTGTGGCACATGGTTTGATGTAATGGTTTATGGTATTTGGTTATGGATAGTGTGATGTATTGCTAGAGAACTTTTGATGGTTATATTGGTATATTTCTTTGGCATATGGTTGAGGTACATGTTGGGTACATGGTTGAGACAAGTAGTTGATGAGTTGACACATACATGAGGTGTATAGTTGATGATGTTGGTACATCTTGATGAGTCATAGTTTATGTGTATTTGATGCATGATTGGTACATATTTGGTGCATGGTTGATGCACTCGTATATGGTACAGGTTGAGTTATAGGTTGGTTCATGGTTGATGCACTTGTTTATGGTACAGGTTGGTTATAGGTTTTTTTGTACAGGTTGTTTGGTGCAAGATGGTTGGTACAGGTTTACAACAATATATCTCACAGTGATAGTGTGATAGTGGTTCCATAATTCTACTTCTACGACAGGGCGATTGGAAGGGGCAAGGACATGTGATTGTAGCCACCTTCCAGTTGTAGCCAGAGAATTGGGGAGTTAGAGCTTCCCTCAGGTTGTAGCCTGAGAAATTAGGGGGTTTGAACCTCCTTCTAGTTGCAGCTGGAAAACAAAGGAACTTGCTCCTTCAATGAATGTAATTCTTAAAGATAAATATGGAAAAACATTCTGTGGTTTTCTCTCGCTTTGGGTTTCCACGTAAAAACATTGGTGTGCTGTGTATGTGTATGATTTCTCATTTGTTCATTGTTTATTTACTCTGAAACTATTGGATGATAATGCTACATTGATATAACACTTGCATTTTATGGTTAAAAAGGATTAAATTTCTCTATTACGGATTCACCCCCCCTCTCAGTAATCCAACAATTGGTATCAGATCAGGTTTCTTCATAAATCAGTTTAACCACTGAAAGGTAGATCATGGATAGCAACAACATGTATAAAAATGGAATACGACAATTTGATGGATAGAAGTATGCATTCTGGAGAAGAAGGATGAAAACATATATACAAGCACATGGATTTGAAATTTGGCAATCAGTAGTAGATGGATACAAAGAACCAACAGTTCTGCCAACAAGTGAAAAAACAATGAAACTCTATCAAAATAATTCCAAAGCTACAAATTCACTTTTGAATGGTCTTGGTGAATCGATATATACCAAAGTTGTACATTGTAAATCCGGTAAACATATTTGGGACAAACTTCAAAATATTTATGAAGGATATTCAAAAGTCAAAGCAACAAAACTTCAAACTTATAGAGGTCAATTTGAACAACTAAAGATGAAGGAAGATGATAATATTACAACTTACTTCTTATGAGTCGATGAAATAGTGAATGCAATCATAGGATTGAGAGAAGAAATTGAAGAATCTGTAATTATTCAAAATGTACTAAGATCTCTTCCTATGAGATTTGATCCTAAGATATCAACACTAGAAGAAAGAACATATCTAGACTCAATAAGCATGGACGAATTGCATGGAATCTTCATAGAATATGAAATGAGAACTGAATAGGAAAATACAGATATAAAATCATCTTTCAAAGCATCCAAAAGGTCAAAGCAAAAGGGAAAGAAAAAGGAACATAACAACAACAGTGACTTCTCAGAAGATGATGAAGAAGAAGTCGCCAACTTTGTCAGAAGATTGAACAAGGGAACCAACGACAGATATAAATGTAAGATTACATTGATTTGTTTTAATTGTGATGATATTGGTCATTTTGCTAACAAATTTCCCCATAAGAAAAACAAGAGGAATGATGAAGATTAATCAAATAACAAACAAAAATATAAAGGCAAAAGAATAAAAAATAAATCTTTCAAGAAAATCTTATGCACCAAAGAAGACATCTCCTCATCAGATGAAGATGAAGTTAGTGACAGTGAGAGAGAAAGAGTTCCATTCATGGCAGTAGAAGACCCTGATAAAGAAGACACTGAAGAAGAATGTGAAGAGGCAGAAGTTGACTACCGAGAATAATTGTTGAGTGCGATAGAAGTTATAATAAGAGAAAAGAAGAAAAACAAGAAGATACAAGAAGAACTAGAAAATAAAGAAGACAATCAAGAACTAGAACAAATGATCATGAAATTGAAGGTTCAAATAGAAGAAGATAAAATAATTGAATAAGCACTCAAAGAACAATAGAAGAAAGAGAGAGGATCATTGGAAATTTGGAAGCAGAGATTGTCACATTGAGAAAGAATATTCAAAAGAAAAATATGCAGAACAACTCAAAAGTTTTGGATGACATTATCAGCAGTCAAAAGCCTCATCATGACAAGTCCAGGCTCGGATACAATCAGTTAGAAAAGGGATCAAGTTCCAAAATAACAGAGCAAGAAACATATCCAAAAATTTATGCAGAAACAATCAAAGAGGATAGGAATACCTACAAGGAAGATTACAGGGACACTCCTCCACTGAGAATATTCATATTTCAGAATCAACAACCGACATAAACAGATAGGCCTCAGGAAGAAGAAGGATTCATAAAAGTAACTCCTTTCAGAAGATCTTCAACTCCCAGGTATCAAACTATCTTTTTTTGTTTATGTTACGCATGCAATAATTTTGGACATAAAATTGTAAATTGCAGAGATAATAGGAGGAACATAAACAACTTTAAAATTCATACACACAATGGTTATCCAAGAAGACCTATTGAAACGTGGAGAATAAGCTACAACATGTTTTAATCATTGAGCACTGAAGTGGAATGCTACAAGTGCAACAACTTTGGACACATGGACAAAAATTGTAGAATGACAGTCCCTTCTACAAAACCGCAACAAAACTACAATAGTCACATACATGAACCTTAGAAGAGAACATGGATAAGAAATCAGAATCAATCTAGCAATGAAGAATGCACACTCTCTCTACAAGTTAAGCAGAAGAAATGTGGTTGGTATGTTGAAAGTGGTTGCTCAAAACACATGACAGGTGATAAAGACAAGTTTCTTACATTAAGAAATGAAAGAGATGGATCAATCTCCTTCGGAAATGATGATTCAACTAAAATCATTGGAAAATGCACAGTCAGAATTGGAAACAAGAACACCAAGGAAGAAAATGTTCTACTAGTAGAAGATATGAAACATAATATTCTAAGTGTAAGTCAAATGTGTGACCAAGGTCATAAAATCACTTTCGATTCATAGAATTGCGAGATAAGAAAATAAGGTTCAAGAAAATTGATTGCAACAACTGCAAGAACTTCAAGCAACATATAAGTATTAAGTGAAATCAGAAATGAAAAGTGTTTTCTATGAAAGGAAGATGAAAGTTGGCCACGGCACAAAAGAATGAGTCACATACACTTTGATAACCTTGTCAAAGTCAAAAAAAAAGGAAGAAGTTAGAGAAATTCCCCAGATCACGAAACCAACTAACACTTTATGCAAGCATTGTCAACAAGGAAAACAAACAAAGACTAGGTTCAAATCAAAGGAATATTCAACGACAAGACCAATGGAAATTGTGCATACTAATCTAGTTGGACCTGTTATCACTATAAAATTTTCTTTTGGAAGACCCAACCTCAGGATTTAGTAGGAGGCTAAGTCATCATGGAGGAGTGACAGACTGGCGGATGAAGCCACATCTGACAGACATGGATAAATATAGCGGAAAGGTGGAGTAGATGGGGCCCGCCAGGTCGTGATCGTGAGCATTTCCAAATCAACGGTTGAGAGACATATCGGGCGAGGAAATAGAATGAAGGTTAATCACTCAAGAGAGATCCAGGGAAAATACCATGGTTTCACCTCGTAGACATGTGGCACCTCCATCGGCTTATCGGGGGGAAAAGAGGGTAATACTGAAACCGCCCAAGTTTACCCCGATGTGACGTGTCAAAAATCCATTTGATGTATGTCAAATCCAAGGATTGCATGGGGAAAGGGATGGCCGGTCAAATCAATTCATGCCACTTGTTCGAGTACTTTTTGTCCATGATATGCCAGGTGAGCATCGCCAGATGAAAAATTCGAAGGCTCATCATTCAGAATAGATTGGCTGAGTGTGACAAACCATTGTACCTGCAAAGTACTTTGTCAGTAATTCATGATTAGAACTCGATGACTACTATCCTTCAAAATATGGATGGCATTATTATGTTTTGGGAAATCAACGCTTCATTCGTAAATGGGGTAGTTACAAACTGGATCAGCTTCCTAATTTCTATGCAAATTAAGGGGGATAAACTGATGTTTTCTGCAATACCGAAAAACATGGACCAAGCAGACCGAGCAACCTTCAGTGAACCAGGATTTTCAACGAATATGACAATTTCATCATTGAAGAAGAAAGAGAAACTAGTTGCTCGAATATGTTGGCCCTTGGTTATGGAAGGAAGCAAAGAATGAGGAAGAAAAGGTAAAAAGTGAGCTTCGCGGGAGACACGGTGAATGTAACTGGGTCGAAGTGAGAAAAAGAACAGAAAAGATGGAGTGAAGTGAGGAAAAGCAAGTCATTGGATGAGGAGATTGAGGATGACAGATCAACAAGGAAGATGGACCGAGGATGACTCAGGAAGTGAAAAAAGACAGCATTGGATGCTTTGGAGCACCGCGAGATGAAGAAGGAAAGACAGGCTGGCGAAGCCCGAAAAAAGCAGGTCAAGTTGACCTAGGGTTTCAGACACCTAGGGTTTTGGTAATTAGGATTTTGACACCTAGGTTTTGGCCTAAGTCTGTCGGTAAGGGACTATAATGTATAAATAGAGGTCGAGAGGACCTAGGTCGGGTTGGTACTATAGTGGAGCCTTATTACTAATTACTATTCATTAGGAGAATATTGTATTAAGGGTGAGAGAAGTGTTGATAGAGAGATCATTCAGGTACTGTAAAGTCTTCATCTAGGTGTGAAGATCAAGTCCTGCAGTTAGGTGCGTAGGAAGGGGGAGAGAGAGAGAGAGAAAGAGAGAAGGAGAGAAAGGATCTACAGGCCAAGAGCGCAGATCAAAACTGTAAGCTTTATCTTAATATATCATAAGCACAGTTCTATGGACATATCCTTAGAGAGAGGGTGAACCATGTACATATGTTGTTGTGTGTGTGATTTATGCTTTGAGCTCTGTCATTGTTATATTGTTATCTGCATTATTGTATTAGATCAGATCTATAGTTGTGAAGGATATATCTAGCTAGTTGAATGATAGATGCATGTTGTGTTGTTGTTGTAATAAGAACCACTTGATATTCCCCTGGTTGTAGACATCTCTATCCTGCAACCCCCTCATAGATGCTTCGGGTGAGACTGCATCTACTTCGCAGGTGCTACCGAAAGGGCTAGTAGCTAGGGCTTTTTGGTGTGCTCTTGGAGTTGAACCCTAGGTCTACCCCTATGCCAACAAATGGTTCTGTTGCCGGGACATGAATCTTTTTAAGGGAATGTAAAGGTGGTTCCCATTGAAGACATAGATCCAGAAGTGGATAGAGGATCAAGAGAAGGACTTCGCTGAAGCCCAGAACAAGAACCCTAAATTGACTACTTAAGATTGGCTACAAAGATATATCTTCACCAACATTCATGAGATCTTCTTTGGAGGAATCCATCAGGAGCTACACGAGTGGTTGGCTAGGTTAGCTGACACACAGTTTGAAATCAAATCTAGACCTCCTGTGGTTTGGACACCAACCTTGATCCAGAAGGTCAAGAGAGTCGACAACACTGTATCCAGGGCAGTAGATCACTGGTTTGATAGTACCATTGGAGGGTATATCACTGAGTTTGTTGTTGACATAACAAAATCGTATAGCCAAGCCAAGAGATAATTTTTCAAAGGACCCAGAGGAAATTTTTTGGACTTCCTGAAGCTAAGAATCAAGATGCTTTTGCATGAAAACCACATCTTGAAGATATAGTAGACTGGTCGGACCTAAAAAGGCTAATGTTCAAGATCTTGAACAATGACAGCGACACAGAAGAAGGACATACGTGCCCGGGAAAGTATTCCTAGGAGTTCACCTTGAGAACTTGTTTAATCAAAACTACAGAGAAGAGGGTTTCTATGGTGGAGAAGAGGTAGATATAACCGATGAAGAGCATCCAAAGCCCACCAGAACAAAAGAAGGGGAAGCTGAAGAACTGTGCCAAAGCGAGCTAGAAATCTCAGGAATTGCGTGGACTACTGAACTAAGTAGCGTTAATCCTCCTATTGTCCCAACAATACTTAGCAGTCAGAATAGCTAGAACCACCAGAGTCTTCAAAGTACTGTTACTAGTAGCTCAACATCTACTCAGACAAGAATCCTAGTCAGCTCTATGGAAGATGAAATGAGACTCCCTATCTTTAGAGGAGATGGATTTGAAGATCCATATCAACACTGGTTTCTATGTGAAGCCGTATGGAATATTAAAAGTATCACCGATGAAGCCATCAAGAGAACCCAGTTCAACACTATGCTAAGGGACCGCGCACTGAGCTGGTACATGAAACATGTCCAAGGACTGGAACAACCTAAGCCCCTGAATGAGATCAAGAATGCATTGATTGCAGATTTTAAGAAACCTAAGTTGGAGTCAAAATGTATTACAAAACTAAAAGAGATTAAACAAAGGTAGTAGAACCAGTTTGGGAGTTCGACCAGAGATTCAAGACCCTGACAGGCCGATTAGCTTTTCAAATCCTCGATGAACAGAACAAAGAATGGTTCATCATTGCATTGTTACCACACATAAGAGTTCCTCTGATGCAGTAGAAGATTGCATCTCAGGAATAAGCTTTGGATATCGCCATGAATCTTGAATCAACATCGATGGGAGAATCTAGCTTAGGCATTAGCCAAATCATGAGCCAGCTAACTAGTTTGTCTTTACAGGTCGAGGATATGAAGAAAGATAAGGGAAAAGACAAAAGGGAAGATATCTGGGGTGTAAGATGTATATCTGAAGGCCATGATAAGGAACATTGTCCCTTATTTCATGAGTACTTGGCATCAGGGGCATCGAGCCCCTTAAAGCAAGTTAACCTACCCTAGTGAAATGTATGCAGAAATAGGCATCACCCAGGTGAGTGCTACTACATGCAGAAGTATGTTCAGATACCCACAAACTTGTATTGTACATTATATAAATCAGTGGGGCATGATGATCGAGATTGTAGAGCTTATGATATCATGCATTAAAGGTTGAGAGACATATACAAGATTCAAGGCGAAGTACAACAAGAAGGAAACACTCCGCAGTACAACTCTCCGGGGAGAGGCAATTTCACTCCTCATGGTGGCTACAGAGGATGAGGACGGCGAGGAGGTATGGGCCAAGGCCAAGGACAAATAATCTATTACAACTATGCACAACTAGGACATTTAGCAAGGGGTTGTCAAAATCCTTGCACAACCTGTAGTTACTGTAACTCCTTCGAGCATGTCATAGAAGAATGCCTTGTGCTGCTGGCTAAACTTCAGGAAAGACGAGGACCTCAGAAAAACCCACAAGTACAACTGATATATGTTGAACCTCACGAAGAATATCCTAGAGTCGTTGTTATCACTCAAGGAGGTGCTGCTACAGGAGAAGACAGAGCAGCCCAAGGAAAGACTGAAAATGACCACGAAGTCAGGAAAGCTACAGAAAATACCCCAATGTTCGATGCTAAGAAAGAAAGACAGATATTCGAGGAGGCAAGAAAAGAGTTCAAAGGAGATCAAGGATCTTCATCAAAGAGACAACCATAAATCAAAGAATATGGCATGCCTCAGGTGTTTGATCCGTCTGCATCGCCAACAGAAGGGAAAGAGGTAAGAAAACTCATGGAATTTTTGTACACTTGTGTTAAGTTGATTCAAGATAAAGGCACTGTACAAGAATTACAAGGTTTAATCAAGCATTATGAGCTAGGAAAGATAGACCTCTTACTAAATAGGGCAATGCACCAAATTGGAAAAAGGAGAAGGACAAATAAAGAATTACACTTGAATGCTCAGATAGGAGAGTATGAGATAGACTATGTGGTCCTCGACTTAGGGTCGGAGGTCAATGTCATGACGAAGCAAACTTGGGAACTGATGGCAAAACCCAAGCTAATATATTCCCCTAACAGGCTTCGCATGGCTAATTAGCAAGCTGTCAGCCCATTTGGACGATTAGAGCATATCCCAGTGGACATTAATGGAGTAAGAACCTTTGCATATTTTGAGGTAATTGAAATTGTTGATGATAGCTGCCCTTACCCTGCATTATTAGGAATTGATTGGGACTTCGACAATTCCATTGTTGTTGATCTAAAGAAAAGACGAATGACATTTGAGAAAGATGGGCTTAGGGTCATTGCACCATTAGATCCAGATGAGGGTCCATGATATACAAAACCTATTAGAGAAGAGGACCACGCATTTGAACTGAAAAACATCTACAAATTAACAGCCAGACAACATGATTATATCAACCCTACAACTAATGGGAATCTGAGTTGGTGAAGTGACAACACATGTTCATCTGACTCAGAAGAAGCGCTGGAGAACTAACAGAACCAGATGTATGAAGTATCTACAAGAAGATGTGCTAGGCTAACTAGAGAAGTTCACTGGATTGGCACAACAGTGAGTAATCTACCCACATTTGATGGGCTGAACCCCTTAGAGAACTTTTTATCAGAATTTGAGACAAGTGTACCAACACAATAGAGGTTGTTGGCAATGAATGAGGCCATGAAATCCACACCATCAAGATGGTGGGGGACACATAGAAGCAATATTGTAGACTGGACACAATGCTGAACTTTGATGACGGCGTGGTTTTCAGCAAAAGTAGGAAGCTGCGAAGCAAGGTACACAGGTTGAAGCTTCCCAAAGGACCATGTATGAAGCTATGAAGAGGCATGGAGTGAAATTCCTAGATAAAAATGGGTACACATATTCATCAATACGCTGGATACCACCCCGATTAACTGGTACCTTCAAGTAGAGCCGCGCCTCGTCACTTCAGAATGGGAAGGTATGATCCAGAATTTTATAACCACCTTTTTGTTTGAAAGTGAATTTCCTTCAGTATATCAAGCACTACAGATGGTGAGACATAAAGTATTTAAGGAGGCATCTGGTCTCCCTTTGGAGAAAGAAGAGGATGAATGGACTGCGCCCCTCCAGAAATTGCAGATCTACTACAACATTAATGTCGACGAAGATGATGATCCAAGGAAGGTGAATATCATAGAAATAGAAGGTCAGAGAGATGTGGAAGGACCAGGAGTTGAACTGCCATTCATTGGACAACCGATAAAGATAAAGAAAGTCAATATCGAGACAAAAGAGACACCAAATCTTGCCAATATTGGATATTACTAGGACGTTGCTACCACTGACAAAATCACATAATTATTGCACGAGTATCAGGACTTGTTCCTGACCAAGTTCACTGATATGAAGGGAATCAAAGGACCTATGGGAGAGATGAGAATACCTTTGAAACCAGATGTGAAGCCATTCAAGCAAAGACCCCATAGATTGAACCCGAAATATAAGGAAAAAGTGAAGATTGAGCTCGACAGATTGCTGGAAGCAGGGATTATTGAACCTGTCGAAGAGTTGGAGTGGATTATCCCCATGGTAGTGCAAGATAAAAAGACAGGTGAGATCAGGATTTGCATAGATCTCAGGAAGATGAATGATGCTTGTCTACATGATCCTTTCCCTACACCATTCACAGACGAAGTACTGGATAACATGGGAGGCCAAGAAGTATATTCTTTTACAGATGGGTTTTCAGGATACCATCAGATCTGCATCGCCAAGGAGGACCGTCATAAGACTACGCTTGCCACAGAGTGGGGATCCTACCAATATACAGTAATGCCATTTGGATTGAATAATTCCCCAACCATCTTTTCCAGGGTGGTGGTTGAAGCGTTCAAAGAATTTTTTCATAAGTTTTTAGAAGCATACTTTGATGACTGGACTATTTTTAGTTTGTTGAAAAATCATATTGAATGTCTAAGGCTAATGATGGATAAATGAAGACAGTGTCAAATTCCTTTAAATTTGAAGAAGTGCATCTTCTTCTCACCATTTGGATTATTATTAGGACATATTGTATGCAAGAAAGGATTCTTGGTGGATCCATCCAAGATTGCAATTATAGTTGATTTGCCACCACCTACTTCAGTCAAACCACTGTGCATTGCGCTAGAACATACTGGCTATTACAGGAAATTTATCAAAGGATATGCCCATATTACTGCACCAATGGAGAATTTATTAAAGAAAGACTGTCAGTTCGGTTGGACAGAAGAATGTCAGCAGAGCTTCAACACACTAAAATAAAAGATGGTAACTGCGCCTATTCTAGTCTTTCCGGACTGGAGCAAGGAATTTCATGTGCATGTTGATGCGTCCTCCATTTCATTAGGAGAAGTACTGGCACAACCGGGAGAAGGGAACATTGATCATCCATTAGCATTTTCCAGAAGGAAGCTGCCCACAGCTGAAGTTAATTACACCACTACATAGAGAGAGGGACTAGCCATGGTGTATGCATTGCAGAAATTCCACCACTACTTGTTGGGAGGACACTTTAAAATGTTTACTGATCACTCCACGCTGAAGTACCTAGTCAACAAGCCAGTGTTGGGAGGGGGGGGAATCTACAGATGGCTTCTTCTGTTTCAGGAGTATGATTTTGAGATCATAGTTAAGCCAGGAAAAATGAACAAAGGCCCAGACCACCTATCGAGGTTGGAACATGGCGAAGAACCTACCAGTTTGGAGGATACACTACTGGATGCACAAGTGCTTGTCATTATAAATATTGATGACCACTTCGCAAACATAGTCTAGTTCCTATCAACAGGAATGGCTCCAGGCGAGTACATGATTACTCAGAAGAAACAACTAGTGGTGCGCGTTGCAGATTTTTCACTGATAGTTGGTCAGCTATATAAAATGGGACCTGACGAGATATTAAGAAGATGTGTGATGGATGCAGAGCGCCCTATGATCCTCGAAGAATCTCATGAAGGCATTATGGGAGGACATTATGCAGGAAAATCAACTGCGCAAAAGGTTCTGCGAGATGGCCTTTGGTGGCCTACGTTACATAGAGATGCTAAAGAATATACCAGAGCATGTGATGTGTGCTAGCGAGTTGGAAAACCATCCTGAAGAGATGAGATACCATTATCACCATATATGACCCTATAGGAATTTGAAAAATGGGCCATTGACTTCATGGGACCTATAAACCCACCAGGAAAGCGCACAGGAGCAAGGTATATTATCATTGCGACATAATCCCTGACTAGATGGGCCGAAGCAAGAGCAGTCAAGGACTGTAGTGCAGCTACAATTTCATTTTTTATATTTGATGACATAATAACTAGGTTTAGATTCCCTAAGGTCCTTATGAGTGATCAAGGTACACATTTCATCAATAAGACAGTTGAAGCCCTGACTGAAGAGTTTGTAGTCCACCATCAGAAGAGTACACCTTACCATCCACAAGAAAATAGAACGATTGAAGCATTCAACAAGATATTGGAGACAACATTGACAAATATTTGCAGTGTGAACAGGGATGACTGGGATTTAAGAGTACCAACAGTACTCTAGGCTTATAGAACCACTTGCAAGAAATTAACAATGCAGACCCCTTTCAAGTTGGTTTATGGTCTTGAAGCTATTGTCCCAATGGAGTACTTGGTACTAAGCTTAATAATTGCTGCATTTACAGACATGGATGATACTGGCGATGTTCATGAGAGGCTAGCACAGTTGGTCGAAGTAGAAGAAGACAGATTCATTGCAGGCTTCCATCATCAAATTCAGAAGGAACAAGAAAAGGCCTATAATGACAGACACATCAAGAAGAAGATATTCAAAAAAGGTGATTTAGTACTGGTATATGACAATAAGTTTATCAAAAACCCCAGGAAGTTCATAACGCATTGGCTTAGACCATATGAGATTGCCTATGTTACAGAAGGAGGAGTTGCGCAGCTGAAGACATTGAAAGGAGACTGGAAGGAAGGATTTGTGAATGGGAGTCAGGTGAAGTTGTACTATCAAAACTAGATGCCTCGCAACTCTTAGTAGAATCAAGAAGGAAAGGGTCTAGGTACCAGGTGCAGTTAAAACTGGGTACCAGACACAGAAAAGATAGTCTGCACAAGGATGGAAAGGAGGCATAAAGAAGAAAGCAAGGGTTGTACTGCGCAGTCGCAAGTCAAACTAAAACAAGAGGATCAGAGCTCAAGTGCCTCGGGATGAGTCACAGGTGAGTGTTAGGGGCCTGTTGGCCCTTGGTTATGGAAGGAAGCGAAGAACGAGGAAGAAAAGGTAAAAAGCGAGCTTCGTGGGAGACACAGTGACTGTCACTGGGTCAAAGTGAGAAAAAGAACAGAAAATATGGAGCGAAGTGAGGAAAAGAAAGTCATTGGATGAGGAGATCGAGGATGACATATCAGAAAGGAAGATGGACCGAGGACGACTCAAGAAGTGAAAAAATCCAGCATTGGATGATTTGGAGCACCGCGAGATGAAGAAGGAAAGACAGGCTGGCGAAGCCTGAAAAAAATGGGTCAAGTTGACCTAGGACTTTAGACACCTAGGTTTTTTTTAATTAGGGTTTTGACACCTAGGTTTCGGCCTAAGTCTGTCGGTAAGGGACTATAATGTATAAATAGAGGTCGAGAGGACCTAGGTCGGGTCGGTACTGTAGTGGAGCCTTGTTACTGATTATTGTTCATTAGGAGAATATTGTATTAAGGGTGAGAGAAGTGCTAAGAGAGAGAGAGCATTCTGGTATTATAAGTTCTTCATCTGGGTGCAAAGATTAAGTCTTGTAGCTGGGTGCACAGGAAGGGGGAGAGAGAGAGAGAAAGAGAGAAGGAGAGAAAGGATTTGTAGGCCAAGAGTGTAGATCATAACTGTAAGCTTTATCTTAATATATCATAAGCACAGTTTTGTGGACATAGCCCTAGAGAGAGGGTGAACCACGTACATCTGTTGTTGTGTGTGTGATTGATTATTTGAGCTCTGTCGTTGTTATATTGTTATCTACATTATTGTATTAGATTAGATCTATAGATGTGAAGGATAGATCTAGCTAGTTGAATGATAGATGCATGTTGTGTTGCTGTTGTAATAAGAACCACTTGATATTCCCCTGGTTGTAGACATCTCTGTCCTACAACCCCCTCATAGCTGCTTCTGGTGAGACTACATCTGCTTTGCAGGTACTGCCGAAAGGGCCAGTAGCCAGGGCTTGTTGGTGTGCTCTTGGAGCTGAACCCTGGGTCTGCCTCTGTGCCAACAAAATCCTAGCAACGAAATTTCATACAAAGTTTGTGAGAAAGTTAGGAGCGAATAAAGAGGTCATATTAAATCCCATCATGAAGTATTTAATCATCAACGAGTATGCATATGAACACCATATGTGGGTTGTCAAGAGGAAGCAGAGCAAGTTTCAGAAGACTGAGGTAAAAGCGGAGGTGGTGGAAAGCGTTGGAGAAAATTAGCCTACCTGGCTTGACACATGGAAAGAAGAAATTACTGATCTGAAATAGTTTTCAATCTAAATTTAGTATGCTTCAAAGAATTTTATAATGATGAAGACATTTGGCGTTCAAAGAGAAAATCTCAAGTATGCCATTTTTGTTTATAACGCTCCCTATAAAACATGAGTACAGTTGTTACGCACTACTCCTTTTTTGTAACTGATGTCTATTTTTGTAACTTGGAAGTTGATCCATTTTGAATCCCAGTTGTAATATATCTATATATATTATTCCAAAGATAAATAAAAAGAGGACTGACCGGAGAGGGGCCTGCCCTTGTAGCAGGAGGGATTTGTAATTTCCTGGAGCTAAAATATATAATACATAAGCGTTTTGAACTTTTTATGAAAAGATTCTAATGGCTGTGATATGAGTTCTATTTCATCTCATAGTATGTATTTCTTTTGTCCTTAAAATTCCATTTGCATTTCCTTCTGTTTACATTGGAAAGTCAAAGGTTCAGAATTCATCTTACGATGCTCTCGACTTAAGCGATTTAAACTATGTGATTCTCTTCTTAACTAATTCATAATTCATTTTAGTAATGCTTTGATGCAGTTATTTGTTTTCCCCTTCATCTTACCACTCTGATTAAACTCAATTTACAACTCATATTCATTGCCTCATTTAGCCTTTCTCCTCTGGATAGTTTTAATGGTTTGCTATTTTTTATATACTTTTGATTTCATAGCCCTAAGTGTCCCTCCCCTACCTTGTTAGAAATTTTATAACCCCCCCCAAAAAAAACCAAATCTAGCCACTGATTGCCAAATAAATATGAAGTGACACGAGAGGGCCCTCTCTGAGTTGAGCAGGCTAGTGCCAAGCTTTGAAGTTGGTTGAAACAGTTACCCCTGTCATTTGTTTTATCAGCCGAACAAATTTACAAGGTGCTAACATTCTGGCGTCGTTGCCGGGGATGAAATTGAAAATTTTTCCCTGGGAAAGAATGACATGGTTGAGTTCTAAGGTATGAGAGAAGCATACACTTAGGCACATATTGGTTGTATTCCTGCTCTGGCGACTCCACACATCAACAAATCAATTTGAAGGTGATTCCATTGGTAGAAGAATCCAAAAATTTAAATTTTAACTATCGACTCCACTCTCAATGCAGAATCCAACTTCCAAAACATTATTGGAGACTCCACTCAAGATTCAAATGTAATTCAGATACTCCACTAGAAGATGAGATCCCTTGACAGAGGTATGAAAAAGCATTATGGAAGAAAATAAGTACTCAAAATTGGATTTTTTCCAAAGCATTTTATTGATTGTTATAAGTTGCCTCTGGTCCTTTCCTAAACATGCTAGACAAAATTTTCTTCACCTACTACATGCAAATGATGATCATGATAATCTTGAAATTGTATATCCTCCTCTTAAATTTATACATATATCTCCTCAATTTATCACTGATTTTGATAAAAATCTTCCATCTGAGCCATGTGATAACCATGACCAAGTTGATGAGCCTCATGAAAACAAGGATGATATTTCGCCTCCTGTACTTGATCCAACACCCTCCAAGACTCAGCATAGATACAGACCCTTAAAATTACCTCACTTCTTCATGATTTTCCTTCAAATAACTATAAGTACCTACCTATGTTTGATGGAGAACCTAATACCATCACAGCTAAAAAACACATCCAAGATTTTGAACATTTTATAGATTTGTTTGAGATTGATCATGATGATGTTTGTATGAGGGCCTTCTCTCAATCCTTGAAAGGGGATACCAAAGACTGGTTTAAACACTTGCAACCAGAGACAATTAGCTCATGGGAGAAATTGAAGAATGTATTTTTGAAGTTTTGGGGCAAGAAGAAATCTTTGGATCTACAACTTACAGAGTTCTATTCCTTAAAAACGAAGAGAAATGAAACTATTTCTACATTCAGTAGAAGGTTTTCCATTATTTATTACAATTTTCCCAAAGAAATTCAACCCACTGAAGATGTTGCCATGCTACATTATACAACAACTCTTCATACAGATTTGTCTTTCCTCCTGATGGAAAGAAGACCTAAGTCCTTACAAAAAATGTTTAATGATGCTCAGGAGATTCAACACAATATCTAAGCATGTGAATAGATTCAAAACGAGGAGTTGGATGCTAAAGAACATGATAGTGAATATGAACATAAAATAGTTGATTGGAATATTGAGCAGAGAGTTGATAATGTCATAAGCCCTATTGAAGTTTTTAATGCCAATGATTTTGAAAAAGATTCCACTTATTGAAAGAATAGGTGTTGATTTATCTTCTGATCCATCCAATGATAAGCAGGGGGCTGATTTTTTTATGTATTCATTTGTAGACAATCAAGAAGATGAATTTTCAAATCAGTTTGTTGAAGAGCAGGTTGATGTTCCAAGTTTTTTCTTGTTAGATGACATTGCAGATGTTGCTAATTTTCCTTTATACGATGAATATGATGATGATTATAAGGTTGTCTTCTTTCCAACTATGTTTTCCCCCCTTGAAAATGTTCCTTTTCAACAACACAGTGAGATCCATCAACTTACATATCATAGTTGCAAAGAAGAAAGTTTTGAACCAGTTGCAGGAAATGCTTTACCTCTATGTTTCCCTTCATTTAAATTCTTGAAAGAAAGTTATAAGATCATTATTGAGGAAAAAGAATGTATGTTGATTCCAAATCACATTGACTCGCTGGAACTAGATGACAATGAATTTCAGCCATTGGTCGAAGGTGAATTTGAAAACGAGTATGTTGAATGATTCAGAGAAATGGAAAAATGTGCATATGACAGAAATGAAGGAAATAAAGAAATGCTTAAATTAGAGATAGGAACCTTTCCATTATGTTTTGCTTCTTTCAAAGTGCTCAAACAAGGTGTCAATAATATTTTGGATCAGAAACCCTCCAGGTATGATGTTAAATTTGAAGAAAGCAGTAGACTTGCAAATAAATAATATCTCCCGTTATTTTTTTCTTCCTTTGAATGGTTAAAAAAAAATCATGACCAAATAGAGAAATTTGATCAAGGAATTGTAGTTAGAGGCCATGCTTTTTCTCCTGAACTTGATGAAGAGATTCAACAAGACTTCCAACAAGACAAAGTGTTTCAAAGTTGTCTTTCTTATCCTGAGAATGATGTGTTCTTTCAATTCCTAAATGGCTTAGATGTAGATGAAGATTCTAAAACTGCATATATGAAAATTTCGAGCAGTGAACAAATGGCTAACAAATATTTTCAGGAAAGCAACAAGATGTATGCCACTTTCCAATAAAAAATACAGAAATATAATGAAGAGGTAGTTGTTTTTGAAAATCGTGGTTTTGAAAATACATCCATGGGAACTCTAGACTGTGAAATAGTTCATGTTGTTAGCCTTTCACATTTGCAAGAAGATTATGAACAAGAATTTATTTCCATTCATTTACTTGAAATTCAAAATGAAAGTCCTCAAGCAAATTTCCAGAAGGTTAATGAAACCAAATAAGAATTGTTTGATAAACAAGAGGATATCATTGATACACATAATATGGTTTTCATATTTGAAGATGTTCGAGGATGTATGAATGTTTTTGTTGATGTGCATGGAAGATTATACAAACCTATTATTTCTATTTCATTTAAAACAACTCTTAGGATTGAAGAAGTAAGGCAAGAACAAAAAACACTTGCGAGGGAAGCCTGTTTTTTTGTCTTAACTCCTAATGTGTTTCGTGACCCCATGGCATGCTATCTCTATAATCAGAATCTACAGATGATGGTGGGTTGTAAGATTAGGAATGAAGAGGATGATAAATCAATGCCAGTATTAGATATGGATTGCCTTATACCAGGAGTTTCATTTCAGTTAGAATTGTCTTTCGATTAACAAGATTGTTATTCAAAGCAGTTTCAACATATTTTTCAGCCTTTTGACGAAAATCGACAGGGTGAATCACATAAAAGATAGAATGCAGTGGGATAAGTGAGATATAGTTTGATCCTTACGCATACATTAGAAGATCCATTTGAAATTTTGCTAGAATCAACAAACAACCCAAATATGGTTAAAATGCTAGAAATCAAGTACATATATAACTTCCCAAAGGAGTTGTTGATGAATGGGATTTGGAGCAAGCATGAGAAAATCAGGTGAGCAATGGATAAAACGTTGGCATGGATGCATTGGCACTTTCATTTTACCTGACTGACATTTCTCTTCAACAGTTAAGGTAGGTAGGTGCAAATAAGCTTAATGATCAAGCATTTTCAAGTTTAGATTCTCAAATAAAGTATTCATTTAGATTTTAGCAGTATATCCAACGTTCAATCTCCAGGACAGATCATGGCACACACCTGTTATGAGAAAATCCCAATGGATAAGGCACAAGGTCTATTGTTCTTTTCTACCTCGCAGGGAGGGTAGCATCCCCAGTTGGGGCCCATGTTATCACTGTAAAATTTTCTTTTGGAAGACCCAACCTAAGGATTTAGCATGAGGCTAAGTCATTATGGAGGAGAGACAGACTGGAGGATGAAGCCACATTCGACAGACAGGGATAAATATAGCGGAAAGGTGGAGTATATGGGGCCTGTCAGGTCATGGTCGTGAGAATTTCCAAATCAACGGTTGAGAGACATATCGGGTGAGGAAATAACACGAAGGTTAATCGCTCGAGAGAAGGTCGGGGAAAATACCATGGCTTCACCTCGTAGACATGTGGCGCCTCCATAGGCATATCGGGGGGAAAATTGGGTAAGACTAAAACCACCCAAGTTTGCCTTGATGTCACGTGTCAGAAAGCCATTTGATGTATGTCAAATCCAAGGATTGCATGGGGAAAGGGAAGGTCGGTCAAATGACTTCATGCCACTTGTTCGAGTACTTTTTGTCCATGAGATGCTAGGTGAGCACCACCAGATGACAAATTCAAAGGCTCATCATTCATAATAGATTGGTCGAGCGTGACAAACCATTGTACCTGCAAAGTACTTTGTCAGTAATTCATGATTAGAACTCGATGACTACTTTCCTTCAAAATATGGATGGCATTATTCTATTTTGGAAATCAATGCTTCATTCATAAACGAGGTAGTTACGAACTTGATCATCTTCCTAATTTCTATGCAAATTAAGGGGGATAAACTTATGTTTTCTGCAATACCAGAAAACATGGACCAAGCAGACCGAGCAACCTTCAGTGAACCAGGATTTTCAATGAATATGGCAAATTCATCATTGAAGAAGAAAGAGAAATTGGTTGCTCGAATCTTAGCAATGAAATTTCATATGAAGCCTGCGGGAAAGATAGGAACGGATAAAGAGGTCAGCTTAAATCCCATCATGAAGGATTTAATCATCAACAGGTATGCAGAAGAACACCATACATGGGCCGTCAAGAGGAAGCGGAGAAAGTGTCAGAAGACTGAGGTAAAAGATGAGGTGGTGGAAAGCGTTGGAGAAAATCAGCCTGCTTAGCTTGACACCTGGAAAGAAGAAATTGTTGATCTGAAATATTTTTCAAGCTAAATTTAGTATGCTTTAGATAATTTTGTAATGATGAAGACATGTGGCATTCAAAGGGAAAATCTCAAGTATGTCAGTTTTGTTTATAACGCTCCCTATAAAACAAAAGTACAGTTGTTACGCGTTACTCCTTTTTTGTAACTGATGTCTATTTTTGGAACTGTAGGGAAGTTGATTCATTTTGAATCCCAGTTGTAATCTATCTATATATATTATTCCAAAGATAAATAAAAAGAGGACTGACCATACAGGGGCCTGCTCTCGTAGCAAGAGGGCTTTGTAATTTCCTGGAGCTAAAATATATAATGCATAAGTGTTTTGAACTTTTTATGAAAAGATTATAATGGTTGTGATATGAGTTATGTTTCCTCTCATAGTATATATTTCTTGTGTCTTTAAAATTCCATTTGCATTTCCTTCTGTTTAAATTAGAAATTCAAAGGTCCAGAATTCATCTTACGATGCTCTCGACTTAAGTGATTTAAACTATGTGATTCTCTTCTTAACTAATTCACAATTCATTTCAATAATGCTCAGATGCAGTTATTTGTTTTCCCCTTCATCTTACCACTCTGATTAAACTCAATTTACAACTCAGATTCATTGCCTCATTTAGCCTTTATCCTTTGGATAGTTCTAATAGCCTACTATTGTTTATTTACTTTTGACTCCATAGCCCTAAGTGTCCCTCCCCTACCTTGTCAGAAATTTTATAAAAACCCCCAAAACAAACCAAATCTAGCCACTGATTGATAAAGAAATATGAAGTGACACGAGAGAGCCCTCTCTGAGTTGAGCAGGTTAGTGCCCAGCTCTGAAGTTGGTTGAAACAATTACCCCTGTCGTTTGTTTTATCAGCCGAACAAATTTATGCTAACAGGACCACCTACAAAAAAAGGTTTAAAATGTGAGAAATAATTTCTGTTATTAGTTGATGATTATACAAGAATGACTACAGTTTGCTTTCTCAGGAATAAGACATAAGATTTTGAAAACTTCAAGTTCTACAAGGAAATGATTGAAAATGAAATGGATTCAAAACTCAAATGTTTGAGATCTAATAATGGAGGAGAGTTCACTTGAAAGGAATTTATGGACTACTGCAACATGCATGTAATAAAAAGACAATTATTCGTTTCTAGGACACCTCAACAGAATGGAGTTGTTGAAAGAAAGAACATGACAATATAGGAAATGGATCGAAAAATGCTAATGGATTCAAAATTGACAGACATTATTTGGACACATGCATTGCATACAACAATTCAAATTTAAAACATAGTAATGCTTAGAAACAACAATGAAAAAACTCCCTACGAGCTATGGAAATGAAGACCAACAAATGTGAAGCACTTCAGAGTATTTGGAAGAAAATGATACATCAAAAGAGAATATGGTAGAATGAGAAAGTTTGACTCTCGTGTGGGCAAAGGAGTACTTGTTGGTTACTCAAGTACAAAGAAAACATACAAGTGTTACAATCTGAGGTTGAACAAAGTTGTGGAAAACATTAATGTAACAATTAATGAAACAGGTGGACGAGAATTAAAGGAAGAAGAAAATGAATCAATGGAACAACTTTATGAAGAAGAAGAATAAGATGAAGAAGTAGAAGGGGAAGATGAAGAGGATCAGACAGAAATAGAAGACCAAGTTCAACAAGTGCATCCAAAGACACCTAGCAAACACGTACAAAATAATCATTCTTTAGATCAGATTATCGGAAATAAAGATGTAGGAGTTGAGACTAGAAGAAGAATCTGTTCACCAGAACAAACACACCTAGTAATCTTATTTATGATTGAACCAAGCAGTTTTGAAGAGGCCAGCAAGGATTAATTCTGGAATAAGGCCATGGATGAAGAATTGGATCAAATAGAGAAGAATGACACTTGGGAATTGGATCCAAGACCAAACAATAAGAATGTGATTGGCACAAAGTGGGTTTTCATAAATAAATTGAATGAAGATGGACAAGTTACAAGGAACACAACTAGATTGGTATGTAAAAGATACACACAAGTTGAAGGAATCGACTTTGAAGAGACATTTTCCCCAGTTGCCAGAATGGAAGAAATCTGATTTCTTTTAGCTTATGCATGCTCCAAGAATATTAAAGTGTATTAGATGGATGTGAAATCAACTTTTCTGAACGGGGAACTTGAAGAAGTCTACATTGAAAAACCAAAAGGATTTCAGTTGTCAAAGAACACATATTATGTGTATAAATTGAAGAAGGCTTTGTATGGTCTAAAACAGGCTCCTAGAGCATGGTACTCTAGACTGGATAAATATTTACAGCAGACAGAGTTCAGAAAATGAAGTGCAAACAACAACCTCTACATCAAGGTAACTCAAGATAATATTTTATTAATTGAATTTTATGTTGATGATTTTATTTTTGGAAGTACTAATGACAGGTTAAGCCAGAAATTTGCAAAGGATATACATAATGAATTTGAAATGTCATTACTCAGAGAACTATCCTTCTTTCTGGGTCTTCATATATGTCAAAGAAACCAAGGAATTTTTATTTCTCAAACTAAGTATATCAGAGAAATGCTAAAGAGGTTCGGAATGGCAGGTTGAAAACCAATTACCACTCCTATGAAAACCAGTTGCAAGTTGAGCAAAGATGATGATTCAAAGTCTACAGACCAGAGGCAATACAAGTCAATGATTGGTATCTTACTATATGTGATGCCATCCAGACTAGATGTAATGCAAGAAGTTGGACAATTGACATGATTTCAAGCATCACCAAATGAATCACATGTATTAACAATGAAGAGAATTTTCAAATATCTCAAAGGAACATAAGAGTTTGGATTATGGTATCCAAAAGGAAATGATCTATCACTTATTGCCTACACAAATGCATATTAGGCAGGTTGCATTGATGAACAACAAAGCACCAGTGGAACAATGTTCTACTTGGGTGAGTGTTTAGTATCTTGTATAAACAAGAAACAATCATCGATATTTTTATCTACAGCTGAAGCAGAGTATATTGCAGCAACATGATGTTGTACTCAAGTTCTATAGATGAAAAAAACTTTGACAGATATACATGTTGAGTATGATGAGCCCATTCCTATCTATTGTGATAATACAAGCGCCATCAATATCTCAAAGAGCCTGGTGGTGCTCTCCAAGACGAAGCACATTCCAATAAAAAATCACTTTATACGGGAACATGTTGCACAGAAAAACATCAGAGTTGAATATGTGGCCACAAAAGAACAAGTGGAAGACATCTTTACAAAACTGCTTTCAAGGGAAGCCTTTGAGTATCTTCGCCAGAGACTCAGAGTAATTTCTACTTCAAAATGAATGCTTTTGAATGCTTATATTATATGTATTAGATTTACATGAGGAAGCACCATAAAGAGGACAGTTCAGGTTGGGAGATCAATTTCAGGAAGAGTTCAGTCAGGGGGAGCAACCCTGGATGTAAAGATACCTTTTCCATTGATGACAAAGGGGGGGAGATTTATCAAATGCAAAGGTAAATGCTTCGAGAAAGAGCACAGAGGTATGGTTCCAGGGGGAGCGATGGTCACAGGGGGAACATGAGTGATATGACTTAAGTATTGCATTAGAGTGTTGCCATCAATTACAAAGGGAGATATTTTTTATTATTTGGGTTGGTTTTCATTGATGTCAACCCTTGAAGAAAATCCGGTAGCGAATTCTGGTAGCAAAGGTTTGGGTAATGGACCCAAGTTTGTTTGATGATTACTGGTATGAATTTTAATATATTTGAAGGTAAGACTATTCTAGATGGATAATACATGTCATGCCATTTTCGGTGGTATGTGAAACGTCACATAACTCCTCATGGTTAGAGAGTTATGACCATGTGAAGTTGGAGAACCCTCATGAGTCATCTAGAAGCCCCAAAATGTCAAAGTAGTTAAAGTGGTTGCAAAGAAGAAATTATTTAAATTATAAAGTGAAGTGATGAGTGTACTATAAGTCAAAGTGGATACAAAAAAAATTATTTAAATAATAAAGTTAATGGAGAAATTACTAAGTGGACAAGTAGTTAGAAGCGAATTAGGCCTAAAATAAGGAAAGTGGTTTAAGATGGTTAGAAGGTAACCCCTTGAGGAAGCTACATAAAAGTATAAATAAGAGGAAAGTGTCTCTCATTTTAATTACACTTGAGAATAATGAATATATACAAGTGATTGAGGTAACCAAAGGATATCTAAGGAAAATTTCATAGGGAAGGTGAAGTAAAGAAGGCCAAAATTCAAGGGAGGATAAATTATTTTGATGATGTTTTCTAAGGTATGTTATTTACAGGTTATCTCACCATTTTCACAATAATTTTTTTTCTAGAATTATTCATACCAAAAAATATGGAGGCCATTGAGGAAACATATCCAAGTCGTTGTGATACAAATTTCATCTTGTGGGTCATTGTATTTTTGGAGTTACACTCTGTGGAAAATAGAGTTTGTGGCTAGTCCTGAAACTAGTCTAAAATAGGTGTTTCGGGTAAAAACATCATAAATTATTCATAAAAGATCCATGTATTGGTTAGAGTACAGTCTGTAGTATTTTGTATACCATTTTCAGATCCATACAACAAATATTCCATGCGGGGCACACTCTACAAGTTCACTCTCTAGAATAAACCAGAATTCAACAAGGTATGTCGATTTTGCTATAACTCCTTTTCTGAGAGGTTCAAAGTAGTGAACCCCAGAGGAATTGCATAAATGACACTGAAGAACATTGTATACTATTTTCAGATCTTTATTCATTACAGGTACATACTTATGATTATTTCAATTTAGGGTTGTTGACTAATCCAAAATTAGTCATGTGAGACTAAAGTAAAGTTTGATGAAAATGCTAGTCTCTTATTGTTAAAGTTAAGGAAGGTTTGTAGGTATGTGATCATATACAACAGGTCTATTA
>ML790909.1:237889-257036 GCA_009831015.1 Picea engelmannii | reverse complement strand
GAGAACATGAAAATTACTAAATAGATGATATATCTCAATAAATTATCACATAGAAAACCCTGCATTAATAATAATCACATAACAATTCATAAAACATTAAACATAACTAGAATAGATGGCTATATAAACTATACTGAAAGGAGCAATCACACCTGATATGATGAACTAGTAGATAGTACAGTTGGAATGAACAGTTGGACTGGTTGACCCTGCGTGTTTCTCTTTAGATATATGACCCTATGTTAGTCTTGAGCTTCCCTCAATCGACGAAGAAAGATCTTAAAGTACCTTCCAAAATCATTCAACCTCCATAAATATCTAAAAAATCAATGCAAGTCATATTTGTAGCGCATTATTTAATCTAAGATGCATTTTTACGAGAGTGTCAGAACATACTTGAATGAGTTCCTCTTGCTTCTAAGAATAATTTATCGGAGCCACGCATCTAATATTTTATCAAAGTGCCTCCCTTGATTTGAAGTAGCAGCAATAAAGTCAACATTGACTTTGTTGTTGCTCCATTGGATCGAGGGAGGTTTGCTCCAAGATTAAACATATCCAATAAATTATTCTCTATTGAATAGGGACAATCACATGAAGGCAAAAGATATTATGGCTGCTCCACCCCACCCCCTCACATCACTCTCAATTCCCCAATACCCAACTTATAAATCTATTGAAATATTTACAACAAAAACAAACATATATACATACCAATATTCACAAATGTTTACAATGAAATAAAATGTTTCCTTGATCCATTTGGAGTTGAGCTCAATTCTTCTAAGAGAAAAGTAATAATTATTCCATAACATCATACACTACACTAAAGAACTTTACATCTAAAAAACAGAGAATGGAAATTGATGTGAAACATGCCTTATTCTATTCCATCATATGACTTGGTTGGAGTATTAAAAGGTACCTGTAAACATCATAGAACTCATCCCAATTTGATATATAAGTGAAAACATGTTATTTTTCAAATATTTAATCATAAACACACTCAAAATACTAAAATTAATTCTTTGGAAAATAATAGGTCTAAACTCATATGTAATCATGAAAATGGTCTTAATGTAAGGTTGTGGGAAAGAGGAATATGGTGAAAAGTGAAGTAAAAGGTTGGTAAAAGAATGGCATTTTGGCGACCCAACAAGTAAAAAAAATTGTTTCATAGAAAATAGATTTTATATTAAATAGTTATTAAAATATTCATGTACATCATCATTTAGTACTTTTAGCCGACCTCTTCTTCTTAGCTCTATAGTTCCTAAGCATTTCATCAATATCTACGACTTTGTTCTTTGGGTGCTCTTCAAAATATGATTATGATTGCATCCTCTCACGCAGAGAACGCCTAGTCGTGAGGTACTCAAGGGGTAATGGAGGCCATTGTGATGAGGCATCACCTACAAAAGAAAAAAATACAAAATTTATATGGCCAGTTTTTAAATATCATTGAACTAGTTCGGTGATATTAAAACAAACACCTGCAATGTCATTATTTACCTAGTGCATTGGTCGGCATTGTTGGAATAGTTTCTCCTGTGTTCTCCTCTTCAAATGTATGACCCTCAAGTACAACATTATTTTCCATTGAGATCACAAACTTTATAAGGACAATCATAAATGTATAAGGTAAAAAAATAGAAGTACAAAATGTATAACTACGAAATTATTAAGTATATGATTAAAATACAACCATATTACCATCATGTGTGTTTGAAAACAAAGGTATTCCAATAGAGGAGGAACACCTTCAGTAACCACTCACATAACTAGATCAAATATCAACACACCGATGTTTTCACGTGGTAAAACCCCTACGGGGAAACATCCACAGCCCCATCCAATGCGGCCACTTGGAGTAGTTTATTAATGCAAAAGAAAAAGATTACAAAGATATTTTACAAGAGAGATTCTCACAATTGATCATCGAAAAATGACCCTCCATTCTCTTTAAATAGATATCATGGACCAATCAGGTGTTAAGCCACAGATCAATGGCCGTCAAGAAAGAGGAGATTATGAACTGTCAGATCACTGTATGTCAGGAACATATTGTGACTGTCGAATTTCCTAACTACAAATGCATACTAAAGAAACACACTAAGAAACACACTTTTACCTAACGACACATTAGACCAAGCATATATTAACTAAATCCTAAGTGTATAAATATCCTAACATCCCCCCTTAAGAACAACTTGGGATACAATTGAAGGATTTACAATGTTGACACAATAGGAGAAGGAAGGAGGCATTAGAGCCTATCCCCCCTTAATGAAAACTTCTTGAACTTCTAACATAAATTGAAGTTTGGAAAACTTCGTTTCTATAAGAGACTTTGTGAAAATGTCTGAAACTTGATCTTTTGTAGGGAAAAAGATCACTTCAATAACTTGATCATGAATGAGCTTTCTGATGAAGTGAATGTATAGCTCGATGTGATTTCTATGATGATGTTGAGATGGGTCTTTGGTGAGATTGATGGCACTCTGATTGTCACACCAAAGGCTGGCTGGATGCTCTTGCTCAAATCCAAACTATGAAAGGATCCGTCGAAGCCACAAGGATTCCTGACTTGCATTTATCGTCGCTCGGTACTATGCTTCTGCTAAAGATAGTGAAATAGCTTGTTGTTTCTTACAGGCCCAAGTGATAGGTCCTAAACCAAGGCTGAAAACATAACCTATAGTAGACTTCCAATCATCAGGGTCACCGGCCCAATCCAAATTAGTGAAACCAACCAATAAAGGAGTCCCCCTACACTGTAATGTATCCCAAACTGAAATGTACCACAAACATAGCGAAGGATCCTTTTAGTTGCTTTCCAATGGATTTCATGGGGTGTTTTTATATACTGGGAAATAATACCAACATCAGAGGAAAGATCAGGATGGGTATTTGTCAAGTATAAGAGGCTACCAACTAACTGACAATACAGGGTGGCATCAACTTCAGGAGAAGTATAGGTGGTAGTAAGCTTGACTCCAGACTGGAAGGGAGTAGGAGATGGTTTACAATCATCCATGTGAATGCGACGAAGAAGGTCAAAAACATACTTATACTGGGAAAGAAAAATTCCTTCATTGGTTTGAAAAACTTGGAGGCCAAGGAAATAGTGCAAAAAGCCTAAGTTTGTCATTTCAAATTTCTTCTTAAGGATGGTTTTCACATGGTTTAAAATTTTCGAGTCACTACTAGTAAGGATAAGTTCATCAACATAAAGGACAAGGATTATGAGATGACTTCCTACTTTCTTGGTATAGACATTAGGATCAGAATGGCATCTAGAGAATCCAGTGTCAATAAGAAAGTTTTCCATTTTGGCATACCAAGCTCGAGGAGCTTGCTTAAGACCATAAAGAGATTTCTTAAGGCGATAAACAAGGCTAGAGTCATTCTGAACATACCCATGAGGTTGTTCCATGTAGATTTCTTCTTGCAAATCTCCATGCAAGAAGGCAGATTTAACATCCATCTGATGGACCTCCCATTTATGTGAGGTAGCAAGGGAAAGAACAAGGCGGTTAGAATTAATTTTGGCTACAGGGGAAAAGATTTCATTATAGTCAATTCCTTCAACTTGGAAAAATCCTTCAGCAACTAACCAAGCCTTGTGTCTTTCAACACTTCCATATGATGCATACTTAGTTCTGTAGACACATTTACATATGACAAGTTTTCTTCCTTTTGGAAGAGGTACAAGATCCCAAGTATCGTTTGCCATTAAAGAACGATACTCTTCATTCATTGTTAAATCCCAATACTAATGACTTGAAGCTTTTGCAAATGTCTCTAGATCATGAGTCTATGAAACTGGAGCCAAAAGAGAAGAGGCTCATTGGAACTATGAACATGTTCAACACTGATCTGAAGGATCATCGATAATACCACCAATTTCTTCTTGTGTTGAACAGACCCATCTAGGAAGCGGTGGAACTGGTGCTGGTTTAGGTTCAAAGGACTCATATGGAGGAAGGTGAGTAACTAGAGGTGGATTTTCATCCTCACTTTCATCATCTGTCATCACTGTCATCATTTGAAGAATAAACCAGAATAGGAACAGAAGAAGGCACAAATGTCGAAGATGGATCACAGGCCGAAGAATGCACAATCGTCGAATTATGCTCGCAGGCTACGAGATTTTCATCAAATTTAACATCTCTTCTAATAATAATTTCATTACAATGTGGTTGAAAAAGTCTATAACCTTTGACATATTCAGAATAACCAAAAAATATACACTTCTCACTTTTAGGCTGCAATGCTTTCCTTTTCTGATCACGAATGTGAGCCCATGCTATACTACCAAATACACAGATGTGACTTACATCTAGTTTAATTTTAGTCCAAGCTTCTTCCGGTGTTATATTTTTAAGAGCCTTTGTGGGAGTGCGATTGACTATGTAATTTTCACAGTTGATTGCTTCCGCCCAATACGTTAGACTTAATGCCTTAGATTGGATCATACAATTATCCATTTATTTTAATGTTCCGTTCTTTCTCTGAGCAACACCATTTTGTTGTGGTGTATATGGAACAATGTGTTTCATTTGGATGTCCTCTGTAGTGTAGTAACTTGTAAAATTATTATTCACATATTCACCTCCATTATCTGTTTTTAACATTTAAATTTGATGTCTAAATTGCTTGTCTACAAAGGCCTTGCAGGCCAAAAATTTGTTAAAAACTTCACTCTTAAGTTTTAAGAAGTAAACCCAAGTACGTTTGGAAAAATCATCAATGAAAGTTAAGAAATGCATGTACCCAAAAAAAGAAGGAGAAGAAAGTGGACCACACAAATCACTGTGAACAAGTTGCAAAGGGCTCAAGGCATGCCAAGAGGCAAGTTTTTCAAAACCGTCCCGATGATGTTTGTCGAGAACATAACCGGCACAAACACCATCTCTGCATGAAACAGGAGGAAGACCAATCACCATCTATTGATTACATAGTTTCTGCAATGAGAGATAGTTTAGATGACCAAACTGCTCATGCCAAAGTTTGCTCAAGTCATTGCTATGAGAAACAAAAACTAATGAAAAAGATGATGACCCAAAGTTGTCAAACCTGGTAATATCATTAGCAATTCCAGTTGCAAGAACATGCTTATGATCTTTTAGATCCCTGATTACAACTTGATCAGTGAAAACTCTACGGTTTTACCTTCACCTGAATGAGTGATTTGATATACTGATAGAAGGTTACAAGAAAGACTTGGAATTCATAATACATCATTGAAATGACCATTATCTACTTGAAATGTTCCATATCCTACAACACTAGGAGATCTATCATCACCAACAAATATTTTCTTGGTGTTACATTCATTTAGAGTAGAAAATATGTTTTTATCCTTAGCCATATGATAAGATGCTCCTGAATCAATAAGCCACTCATAAGAAGAAGAAGTAGAAGTTGTATTGAATGAGAAATCAGAAGAAGAAAGTGCATGTCCATGAGAAGAAGCAAAAGAAGTAGAATCAATATTGATGTTGTGCTTCTTCATTGTTGCTTCTAAAGCTGCCATCTTCTTGAAACATTTGGACTCATCATGACCATCTTTATCACAAAAGTTTCAATGTTTGTCAGTCTTCTTATTTTTATATTTTTCTCCTTTGTCACCATTAGGAGCTGAAGCTGTCTGAGCGGGTTTGGGACCCTTATGTTCCTTGTTGTTGTAGCGAGGATGTTGCTTCTTGGGATACTTGGGTTTATCTTTCTGCTGGGCAACCAAGGCTTTGTTGGAGGTACCTGCAGTGATGATCACTTCAAGTTGTTCACATTTATCTTCTTGTCTAATCAAAGCATCACAAAAGGACTCAAGAGTAGGTTTTTGATAAGCTTTTCCTAGAGCCTCTCTCATGGAATAAAAGGTAGATACAAAAATAGAATATGCACTACCTATCTTAGAAAGAATAAGATAGATGCAACACTCTTCCTCCATTTCTATCTCAGATTCTTCACATAAATTCTGAGTGTTTTAAACTTAGATAGATAGTCTCCAAGGAAAGAAAAATCACTTGTAATTAAGGTCAGTAGTTGATTTTTTAACTATTGTGCTCGAATAATATTGAGTTTACCAAACACAGATTCAATATTTTCCCAAGCTTCATGGGGGTCATCAATTTCTTTAAGGTGGAACCTCAAATCATGAGATATGGACATTCAGACTAGTCCACATGCTTCGTCACTCCTATTAGCCCATTTGAATTTCTTATCATCATTAGTGGGTGCTTTCCTTTCCCAAGGTAATCTGGTACAAGCCTTTACTTCTTAATAAATCTTCCATATGAGATTTCCATTGGAAGTAGTTGGTGCTGGTAAGCAAGAGATTACTTGTAGAAGCCATATTAAATATGCATATAATATGGATTTAAAAAATGAAACTAATGATCTGGATGAAAATATCTTGAAACATTATGCGGTTTAAAAAAAAACGACACTGGAAACAGACTTTGGATGTGAGAGTTATGCCCTTTTAAAAAAAAAGGCATAAACGGTAACCAAATGACTACGTGATAGTGTACGTTTCTTTATGAAGTGACCCACTTTTATAAAGAGAAGTGATGATCACTTATACAATAAAGTTACTTTATAAAAGAAAATGTGCATGAAAAATAAATAATTCTAAAATAAAATACTAGAGCTACTTATAGTGATTCACTTTTATACTTGAAGTGAAATACACTTTACAATTTGAGCGTGAACTTTTTCAAAAAAAAGTAACAAAAGAGAGACTTGAACTCAAGACTTCTTACTTAATAAGGCAATTTTTAACCAAATGGTCTAGCAAAACATATTGTATTTTTTAGGAAGAGGATTGGGTTTGTTGTTGTTGTTGTTTTCGAAGACAACCTTGGAGAGCATGCTAAAAACAAACTCTTTTCACACAAGAAAAAAATTTCTGCTTCTCGATGACAACAAGGGTTAGATCTCGGTTAGCTTACTCGGAAGATGCACATTTTCCTATCTGTTTCTGATTTTCTGAGATCGCACAGGGCACGGGGAAAAGAACATACATATATATAAAAGAGTAGTAACCCTTAAATAAATAATACAAAACTGAAATAAAACCAAAATGATACTCTGCAAAAATTTAAAAAATGCGTATTCAGGCTTTATACCTCCAGATCTGACTGTAATGGCCGTATCTTGGGAAACGAAAACCTTTTCGAGTGAAACAAAAAGTGTTCCTTATTGAAACAAGCGCTTCGAATGAAATGGAATAGTCCTCTCAGCCTATAAATGTACATAAATGATAGAAAATGATGATGAGAAAACCATCTTCACGATCCCGTTCTACAACAGGAGCGGGTCTTCAAACAGGCTCTGATACCATGTTCTAAAACATAGGTATTCCAACAGAGGATGAACACATTTAGTAACCACTCACATAACTATATCAAATATCAACACACTGATTTTTTCACGTGGTAAAACCCCTACGGGGAAACATCCACGACCCCAACCAACGCGGTCACTTGGAGAAGTTTATTAATGCAAAAGAAAAATATTACAGAGAGATTTTACAAGAGATTTTCTCACAATCGATCATTGAAAAATGACCCTCCATGCTCTTTAAATAGATATCATGGACCAACCGGGTGCTAAGCCACAGATCAATGTTCATTAAGATCGAGGAGAGTATGAACCGTCTGATCACTCTATGTCGGGAACATATCGTGAACGTCAGATTTCCTAACTACAAATGCATACTAATGCATACTAACGAAACACACTAAGAAAGACACTTTTACCTAACGACACATTAGACCAAGTAGATCTTAACTAACTCTTAAGTGTTTAAATATCCTAGCAATGTGCCATCTCGGTCGTAGCACCATCGTGAGGCTACGCCCTCGTGGAATATTGGGACTTCATAGGAGAACCATCTTCTGGTTGCAAGCTACTATCAATGAATTTCTCTCCAATACTAGTACGTTCATTGACAGTGATGCTCCCCTGATTAAAACAAAGTTGTAAAACATTAAATTTATCGATGATATCCAACATGCATGTATTATATTAATAATAAAGGTTAATGTGGATTGAATTTTATTTACCTTATCCTGCAAAATGGTTATTGGTAACTTCCTCAAGATTTTTCGGTGTTCAAATACAACTTTATAGCCATACTTGTAACCAAGATGGAAGTCTTCCCCCATGGTTTTAGTACCGAACTTGTCACCCTGCATTGCATAAGAGTTATGTATTTTTAATGTTATCTAAAAGTTTTAAGGCGATACAAATAAGATATTTAGGTACTTTCAATTCGTGACTGCAACTTCAAGTAGCCGCCCTGGCTTAGCCTCTGCTGGCCACATTTGGAAAGAATTTCTTTTGTTTCCTTTGACGTGTTAGTCAACCTATCATCAAAAGTTTCAAGTATGTTAATATATACCACAATTTTATTTACATCTAAAAAAAATTGAAGGTATTGAATTGAAATTGTAATTTACCCTCTGGGACCAGAGGGTGTTTTTCCTTCATCTGTCAATTTCTTCTCTCTTTTGTCCTCAATGAGGGCCTTCCACTCCCTCTCTGGAATCATCATAGGATTCTCATACCTATCATTTAGTTTCAAATTCTTCCTATATGTTTCTCACGTATATATTAAATATTGGCCAGCTGCGGTGGTGGCCAAGGTCTTATTAAATGTGTCTACACCAAAAAGGATTTCAATATAATCCATCAACCATATGTTGGGAAAAAAAATCAACAATGCCTTATTCTCCAAGGATCTATAAAAGTCGTTATTCCCTACATGAAAAATGATTATATGATTATTAATTTAAAAATAATAATTTAAATGATTTATATTTGTCTACATAAAGAACATGAAACAATTAAAATTTTAAAAATTACCTGGGAATTTAACTTTCTTTAATGGAATCCCTTCCTCATTGACCATAAATTTTCCCTTAAGGGTCCTTGTGTTGGTCACATGTCTTGATTTATAAAAAGAAATCATATAGTTGGCCAAATCATCAGCCTCATCTCCGTCACCACCTCCAGAGCCTACCTGTGTGGCCGCTTCCTCGGTCTGCATATCGTGGCTCCCACCTAATGGTGTGGAAGGTGGAGATATGAATAGTTGTGTCCTATCAACTTTACTAGGGCCAACGTCGGAACCTTGTGGCATTTGTGCAATGCCACTACTACCGACACCATGCATGTTAGTGTCAACATGATCCACAAATATCTATATAAGAAAGAAAACATTTTTTCGTTTAGATAATGTAAAAGTTAAAAATCAAGCTTTCATAATTGATCTTATGACACAAAAATAAAACCACTTGAAATTGTGGTTATTACCTTATATGTATTAAGCCTTGTCATAACTTCTTTGATCCTTTCCTCAACCTCATGAGTTTGATCTATAATATCTAACAAGTGAGCTAGTTCCTTGTTTTCTTTATTGATCTTTTTTCTAATTAAAACCATAGGGTCAGACGATTCATACAAATCCCTTTCACCGAGTGAATCATCATCAACATCATGTCCCTTCGGCTACATATTCAACAAATAAATGATAATTCAGTTATGTAAACAAATAAAATAACTATTCACCACAGAAATAAAATGCACATTGAATGTAATTCAAAAATTGTTGTTCATTTACCTGTTTTGAGGCCGCTTTTGATTTACCACGATCATCCTGCCACATTACAGTAAAATTAGAACCATAATCATTATCATGAGAAATAAATTCAAATGTATGAGAAATCCTCCCTCTTTATCGACATCCAAGGAGGAATGTTATTGTTGATAACATAAATAGTCCACACTGAGTAAACATATGGAAGCTCTCCAAATGGATTAACACCGCAAATAATATAATGAAAATCATAAAATATAAGAGTCATTTCTTACAGGTTGAGTAAATTAGTATATGTACCGCCCCCATAATAGCAACATCTGTATCTATTCAAATCAAATTCTAATCAATCAATAACTCTTCCCCTACAACTATTGATTTTATTGCACATACAAATACACAGTTTCCTTCACGCCCCTTAAATACACAATTGGGTCACTTATCTGTGGTCGTGGGTCGTGTACTATTTATAAACCTTGCAATATTCCCCGTTGTTTTTGGCCTTCCATCAATATAGATAGTTTCTCCTTTATTTTGATCATTGTCTTTTAGCTGTATATAATTTGCAGCCAAGACATAGCATAATTTTGGTATATTGGACTATTCGTATCCAATATTTGTAGATATAATAGGGTCTGACGTATTCCATCAATTCAGTTAATCCGTCGTAACAGATCTTTATGCCATCCATGGAAAATAGCCCCAAACCATGTAATGATGATGGAGCAATTCAGTATATCCTTTCGTTTACACAAAAATCAGTGTTTATTTTAGGAATATCCTTGGGTACCCATCGTTTCACTATATGTTTTCACCTCAAGGGAACCTCGATGTCGTCTATGCTCTCATGATCATAAGAACATGATCTCCCTTTCGCAAGAAAAAAATCCATGCGTCTATGGAATTTTCTTCTGATCTTCTCACCTCTAGTTGATCTCCGTCTGTTAGACCTACTAGATGTCTCACTTTCCTCTATTCTACTTGAACTTCCCTCACTCAATGAAGATAGATCTGAAAAATACCTATTTGCTTGTACGTCCTATAAAACCATTAATGACAGAAGCAGTTAGTAAATCAAGATGTAACACTAGTTCATTACTAGTATCTTGTTGGTATCACAGTAAGCTCATAATGATTACCATAGTGTTACTCTTTGACAATTGTATTATGCTCTATTACTATTGGTATACTATCTGGACACTATAGGGACATGTTTGGAGTCAAATGACACATGCCAACAAGTGGCGGTAATAAGACACGATGCTAGTTGGAATACCCTGGAACTAATGCCATTAGACATAGACTCAATCCTAAGGCCAACTAAGGAGAACAAAGAACAAACGCTAATTAATCTAGGAGTCAAGAATGCACACAAACCAACTTTGTTCTATGACTAGACCATCTTTATTTCAAATTCTTCATGTAACATATTTCATTGACTTATTGTGATCTTGGTTTCTCTTGGAAGTACTTTCATTGACAACGCCAATGCTCTTTTCTCCTTTAGTCGACCAACCTACTTTAGTGGATTCCTAATGAAGATGGAAGAGGGTGATTCAATCCCAAACAACTTGTTGACATTGAAAAGGCATACATGGTCAATTGTTAACAATTGCTAGAGATGTAGATTATTTGAAATGTTCCCAGACCATAGTATTTGGTTATTCCATTTATATTTCCTTCACTTTGGCTTGGGGTTGAAGAGGTCCCAATGCCCTATTAATTCATCCACATATTTCCTGGAGGGGTCTCTTATGTACTCTTTAATATAGGAAATTTCAAGAATTTGATTCTGTAATTCACAAGTGAGACATCTTTCTCCTAATGGTAAAAATTCACTTACATAATTTGGTGATGACAAATACATTATTTTAAAAATTCCAAAATCTATTTTAAGGAAAATATCAAAGATCACATCTTTTCCAAAAACTAGTAAGTGCACATCAAAGTTAGCAGAATTAGAATTAGATTGAACTGGATGAGGCATTCATCCTTGAGTTGTTTATTCAATATATATAAAAGACACTATATTTATAATATGTTTTTCCAAGGATAGGCCTGGTACTATTCCATTGTGTCATAGGTGCTCGCTAGAGTTTTGGTGTCAATGTGGTGGGTGTAGGGCTTGGATGTGGTTGTGACACAACAAGCACTAGTGGAGGCACAAGAAGGGAAATAGTGCATGCCTATGTTTTACTGTAACATTGGCATAAGGGTATTCCCAAGGTCCACACCTATGTACTAAGAGAATATGCGCAAGAGAACTAGGTACAAATAGGGATGCAAATGAAGTGTGAGAGTTGATGCAGGTGTACAGGTGTAGGCTCGATTTAGGGCCAAGCTGACTTGGTTTGGTGAACCCATGGATGTTGAGAGAAGTTTGAAGGGGTTTTCGAAGGGGTTTCTCTGGAGTTTCGAAGGGGTTTTTGAAAGGGTTTTCTCCAGTTAAATATCTTTGCATTTACTGAGAAAAATTGTGCATGTTTTCCATTCCCTAGGGTTACAAATGTGCAAATTTTCCTCAAGCTGGTTGTTCAAATTGGTAGGACAAAATCCCTTCACACAAAAGAAAACGTAGGATAAAGGATAATTCAAGTTTATGCCCAATTTTAATTTGAGTGTGCCGAGGTACTCACCATCCTTTCCCTCTCCCTTAGTCTCGGCGTCGCCTAATCAATTTCACATGTCCTTGCTCTCTCCCTCAGTCTCGACGTCGCCTGATCAATTTCACAGATGTCCCTCGATGGTCTCATGTGTAGGTGCAACCATTTCCCTCCCCTCGACCTCAAAATTTCCTAATCTCAATGGTCTCGCGCAGGTGAAACTATTTCTCTCCCCTCAGATCTTAAAATTTACTGATCTCGACGATCTTGTGCGTAGGTACGGGTATCATTAAAATGAATAGTAGAGTGTGAATGGGACCGTGCAGTTCTCGGTTTTGTTTTGTTGTGCATAGTTATGTTATAACATATATCACATGTATGTTACATATATTTTATAACATACATGTGATATATGTTATAACATTATGTTATATATGTTAAACATAAGAGGTAGTGGTTTAAAGGCTATAATGTTTAATAATTTTAATGATTCAAGGTTATAGTTTTTACAAGGGTTAGGGGTTAGGTATTAGGTATTATAAGGGTTTAATGTTATAGGGGTAAAGGGTTACAAACATTAGGGATTGGGCATTAAATTCAAGCATCATTATAAGTGTTAGGAGTTATACAATTATAAGGGTTTGAGAGTTAGAATTTAGAGTTTATGAGGGTTACAGACTATACATGTTAGGGGTTGGGTAGGAGTTAGGCGTTAAGAATTATACCTATTATAGGTTAGGGGTTATAAGAGTTATAAGGGATAATTATTAGGGGTTGGAGTTTATGTTAGTTTTTTGGGTTGTAGAATTTAGATGTTAAGTGTTATATGGGTCATAGGTTAAACATTTAGGGTTATAGGGGTTGGGGATGTTAGGGATAATAGGGATAAAGGTATATAAGTTTTGTAGGTGTTATGATTTGTACAATTATAGGGGTTTGGGGTTATAAGATTTAATTAGTGATTATACTAGTTAATGGTGATATGATCCATATGGAATAAAAATTATAGTGCTTTAGAGTAAATTAGAGGTTATAAGGGATAAGGGTTTCATGTGGCAAATGTTATAAGGATCGAGGGTTATGAAGATATAGAAATTATCTTTTAATGATTAGAAGTTCTAGAGGTTATATGGGTTAGGATTTATAGAGGATAATGATTATAAGTGTTAAGGGGAATGAGTCTATAGATATCTTAAGAATGCTAAGAGTTGGTGGTTTTAAGGTTAAAGGTTTTAAGAATTTTGTTTTGTTTGTTTTATTGTTTTATTATATATATATATATATATATATATATAAGTATTTGCTCTCTGTGGAAATTTTGTGTCTTATATTATAGGTGAATTCTATGTAATCCCACATGAGGAATTGTAATGAAAATGAGGTAGGGAAGCCAAACGCAACACAAGGCGAGTTGGCAAGAGGGGCGAACACATGAGGAATCGTAACAAAAACAAGGGAGGGTTCCCAAAGGAGAGGCAAGGAGAGTTGGCAAGAGGGGCACACCCCACAAGAGGAATCATAACAAAAACGAGGCAGAGCACCCAAACGCAACACAAGGTGAGTTGGAAAGAGGTGCGCCCACCCACATGAAAGACACAAAAATGACCACACAAGGGAGCAATAGGAAAGAAGACGAGTCAAAGACTCAAATGCCAGATAAGGAGCAATTTTGGCTTCGACTTAATATTTTCAAGACGGTCTGGGAAAGGTTGGGTGCCTAAACACAATGCAAGGTGAGTTTGCAAGAGAGGTGCCCACATGAGGAATCATAATGAAAACAAGGCAGGGTGCCCAAACACAAAGCAATGTGAGTTGGAAAGAGGGGTGCCCACAAGAGTAAACGTAACAAAAATGAGTCAGAGTGCCCAAATGCAATGAAAGACAAGTTTGAAAGAGGTGTGACCACCCATATGAAAGGCACAAAAAGGGCCACACAAGGGAGCACTAGGAAAGAAGACGAGTCAGATGCCAGATAAGGATCAATTTCAGATCTGACTTAACTTTTTCAAGACGGACTGGGAAAGGATGGGCTCCCACATGAGCAATCGTAATGAAAGCAAGTGCAATAAGGGTCCAACAAAAGGTGGGTGTCCTTAATAATAAGCATAAAATTAAGTGCAAGCAACATCCATAAGTGGGAATATTCCTTCATGATCTAGGACATAAAACCATGAAACCTCCTGATCCCAATGAGAGATGTCCCATCAACAAGAAATAAAAGGTATGAAATGTAACATCCAAAGGTGTACATCTCCAAAAACTAGAAGTTTGAGTTAAGTCAAACCTCCAATGACAGAAAGCGTGAGACCTTCAAGAGAAACATATCATCAAACAAAGCATGGAAAAGTGCAGAATGGCCTTAAATGGTGGATGTCTTCCTCAAAAAAACTTCCAAGCAAGTGGATCCATGAAATAATGCATCAACTTATATATGAAGAACACATGTGAAATTCCTTCAATAATAAACTAAATCCATAAATAAAGGGGTGGCCCCTCATCAATCAATAAATAATACCATCACTTAACATGTAAATAAGACCATCCCTTAACATGTATGCAAGGAGAGTGAGCGCTCCACATGGGATGATGAGTAATATCCAAAATTCACCTAAACAAGTGTGAAATCAGCCCACAAGGCAAGGGCATTCCATGATAGGCTCCTCCACCAAGTAATAGGGCATACAAATATGTAGAAGAGGGAAATGCTCGACATGAGGGTGTAATACATGTCAAAAAAAACCATAAGATGTGTATGAATCCTCAACATGAGCAAGGGAATTCGCCTCATGAACATCACACCATGCTAGACCATATCAACCTAAATATTAATGAATGTGAAATAAAGTGATATCAAGGGGAGAATTCCAAGCAAACAAATATGGCAATACAATATTAGCTTAGCCAAAAATTGCTAGGGTTTTCCATCAAGGGAGTCATACATCAACATGTATCATCAATCATTGAATTATGATCATATAAGGGACTCTACAAACAAGTTTACTAGTATGAAAGGAAATAAATTACCAAGACAACTAGAGCATCAACATCATCTAGCCATTCATGACTACATCACTAATAGTCTCATCAAATGCAATCACAACCCCTAGGCCATCCAGAGATCAAATTGTAAACCTACCTTTGTGATGAAAATCACAAGATTAGTGAAAAAATACTACTGTAGGCCTCATGTAAAATGAGGGGTAACGCTAGCAACACAAACTAGATAATTTTGAACATAATCATAATTTCATTCCTCTTGCCAATGTCAATTTCTAGTAGGTTTGATTCCTAGCTTGCAACCCTAATGGATGAACCATCAATAAATTGACTTCATTAACTCAAGTGGCTCTATTGTTGATTCTCTTGGTTAAAGTGGATTTAACCACTTTGTTTGATTATTGAATTACCAAGTCGAGTTGATGTCGCAGAAGCTTCAATTCACCCAACACAAATGTCATGCACTAACCCTGCATAGTGAGCAGTGAATGGGGCCAACATTGAAATTTCTTCAATATGTTCCTGTATGCATAGAAAATTTTCAATGGTTAGACTAGACACATGCCTTGATGGTTTGGGAGGGTTTCAAGACTCAAGGATGTATGAAGTCCCCACATAATATTTGAGATTGTCCACATTTGCATCACCGTTCATCATGTTGCACCTCTCATTGTCATTGACATTCATCATTCCATTCTATAGAATTGTTGTCAGAACTATCTTGAAATTTGACATGGAACTTACAATACACCCATCAAAAATTTCTTCCACCGAACCCGCACATTGAGCAGTGAATGGGGCCAACGTTGAATTTGTTTCAATCTGTTCCCGTATGCGTTGAAATTTGACATGGTTAGACTAAATAGTTTCCTTGAAGGTATGGGAGGGTTTCGATACTTAAGTATGTTTGATGTCCTCGCATACTACTTAAGGAGGGTTTCTATCTTTATGAATATACCTTTATCTTTTTCTTTGTATTTTCAAAGCAATAAATATTTGGGGTTTGTTGTTTAGTATTTCCCTATTTGATAGTTTAGTTCAACAATATCAAGCTATATCTTTTAGACAATAACATAAGAGTACCACCTCTATAAAAGCATATGGGGATTTCATCCTCATGAAGTTGTTGTTTGTATTTTGACCAATTTGAACATCAACACCTATAACACGAGATAACTCTAAGCAAATTCAAAAATGCAATGTCAATGGAGAGAGATAAATGTATAACAAAAAGAAACTAAATACAAGGTGGCATGAATGAACACGAGAGAGAGTGAGAAAGAAATGGGAAACATTCAACCTTAATAAGATGAAATTATTGCATGTAAAGCTGAAGGGGGAGTTATAATCCAAGAAAATATTGCCAAATACCAGAAAAGGAGAAATCCCTTGCTTAAGGAGTGAAGAGGTCAATCATTGGATTTAAGATGTTTCTTACTCTTTGAGGTGAGTGATTGACCTTTCTTAGATAAATCAATGAATTTTTGGGGAAAAAGATATCAATTGCTCACTTCAGAAGGTTGAGTGGTGGTTGAGGTGAGAAATTTTCCTTCTTGGTTAAAAATTATTGACTTTGGTATGCAAGGAGGCCCAATCACTAGGTATTGAACCCCATTGGCCTTCTTTTATATTTTAATTCAAAGGTAAAAAGGAAAAATCCTTTTCCTTGGCCTAAATTTTTTTTTTCACCCACCTCAAAACCCAAGTCTCAATCATTGACCTCAAATGGCTACTAGCCTCTCAAGTTAGTAATTTAGCCTTCATGAGGCAAATTGTTAGATTGGGAGGCCAACAATCCCCCCACGTCAGTGATTCTACGTTCATGAGGAAAATAATGGGTAGACATGGAGGAATATTCCTTGATGTCCCACAACCTGATTTGACTTCTTACAATGGATTGTACTTATAAACAACTTATATATTAATTTGAGTTTCCATTTTGGTCAATTCAAAGCTTCTTGAGGTCATTGGTGGTCATGGGAAGTGTTTAGGGAGATATTTTCTTTATGATTTCTATACACAAAACCAAGTGTTGAAACTTATTATCTAATATATCACTCACATCATAAAACCACTTAGACTATATTGGGATCAAAATCCAATTCCAAACATTCTAGAAGGAGAATTAAAAATGAATTAAAACATGCAGTAACGAAAACCATTGAATTTTCGACTTAATAAAAATGTAACTTCCTCATATGAACTTATATTTTTGAACTATATATTGTAGTGCATATTAGACATGTAGATATTTTCAATGAATGGTTGAGCACCACATTCCATCATTGGCTGGATATCTTTCATAAAATGTGAAGTTCAAATTGCCTCATAGACATGGAATTTTTTAATGTGAATTTTCCTAGCCGCGGGATTCAAAATCCAATTCCATCAATTACATTAAGTCCATAGGGACAAAAACATCTAAGTATCATCTTTAAATAATAAAAAAAACTCACTTTAGTTAGACACCTAAAATACATGCAAAACTTGGCCCTTGGAGGCAAAAATTTGGATCTTGTTTGGAGCAGTGCTTCCTCTAATCAAAGCTTCATTACAAGTATTTCATCCTTGTACATGGTATTTAATTTTTTTTTATAACATTAGTAGTATCATCATGTGTGACACTAATTTTAGTTAACAAAAGTGGTCTCCGAATACAAAATGAACATATGGGGAAAGAAGGAAAAATCTACCACTTCACTTAGAAACTCAATCAAAAGATGGAAAATGGTAAGGAATGAGTTCAATAACCTTAGAAGAGCCATATAACATTATTTTTTTTCCTCTCATGTGCCCATACTACAATACTTTTTCCTTTGGGGTTCAAGTGCTCTATCACTTAATCATTTGACAAAATCTTGTCTAAAGTGTTATAATGATATCCTACTATTAAACATGGCAGTATGTCAATAGGTTAACCTTTGAAAACTCATTGGCACCTCACCATGCCACCTTACTTCACATGTGTGAAAAACTCCTTACATGTCCTTTTTGGAACTTGGAATCCATCAACCATGCATGTACTCATGAAAATCATTGGAACATCTCATTGCATTTCCGGATGCAACTTGATGACTATGTGATACGTCTATCGCTTCTTACTTATGTATTCTTTCCAATTCGTTCCATATGCACACATTTTCGTTAATGATTATGCATAATTAGATGTGTCTAATATCCATTACCTACCACATTCTTTCATTGTCATTGTTTGTGTAAGGAAATTCTACTTTCCATCTCTAATCTCATGGCAAGACCACATGAGAACTTTTAAGAAAATTAGAGGCCTTTCAATCCAATCAAAGATAAAACAATTAGTGCATGATGCACCTAATGCGATGAATGTGAACGATGAAGTCATGGAAGGAAGACTTTAATACTCATGATTCAAATTTAGGCAAGACCAACAAAATACATTCAAAGCAATATGGTGAGGCATATGTTCATTTAAAGCTGTCATTCATCAAATTATAATCAATAATTAAGCACAAGAGAACAAAATCAAAGAGGGAAAACTCTATTTGATAAGGCTCATTTAAAAATTTTGGGGGATCCATAAGTTTAAATATTTGGGGCTAGTTGTTATAGCCCTAAAATGCACCACACAGGCTTACCTGGCATCAGGCCAACTCATGCCTCTTCCTTGCCAAAGCCATGCTGAATAAAACCTTGAAAAACAACTTAAATCAAGCAACCCGCGCCCTAACCTAACACTGGGCGCGTTGGAACGCTTGCTGGCCTTCTACTGCACGCGGTGGACCACAGGCTAGACCACTACAGCCCGCATTTACCTAACAAAGCAAAAAATCAAGAAAGTTTCCGCCGGGACGAAAAGCTTTGGGTCAGTTAACTGGAACTCCCAGCCATGCATGGCCGAGAGTTCGTCTAAAACCCTAGCTCCTTCTAGCCTATAAAAGAAGGGGTAGGGGTACTATTC
>ML790909.1:195927-208240 GCA_009831015.1 Picea engelmannii | reverse complement strand
AATGAAACATATTGATCAACCTCCTCAATGGTGCAATCAACTCCCAAATTGACATATTTTGGAGAAATGTCAGTTCCAATATTTATCTTTCTTGTTTCTTGAATCTTTCGTAGTGAAATTTCTTCCAGGAGATTCTTAGCATGATAATATTTTGTAAAAAGGGACTCCGATTGAATACAATACTTTGGGACAACAGATATGTGATTATCTTCATCGTCATCATTCAAAAAGAATTTTTCCAACTGTTCATCATTCTCAAATACTTGTAAATACTCCAGGTTATTAGGTATAGAAGGTCAGAATACCCTTTCTACTTGAAAATATGTTTTTCTTTGGATATCATCAAGGCTTGACAATGAGGCTGCCAAAGCCAATGAATCTACCTTCTGATTCTTGTCCCTTGGAACGAAGGAGATGTTGAAAGAGATGGAAGATTTCACCAGTTCGTTAACTCCTTTGAAGTATAATTTGAGTCTTTCCTTCTTGATTTTATACCTCTGGGTGACTTGATTAATTACCAACTCGGAGTCGCCAGTCACAATTAGATGTTCTATATTCACTTCTTGTGCAAGAATCATTCCCTAGATCAAGGCTTCATATTCTACCTCATTATTAGCACATGAAAATTCAAGTTTGATAGCATGTGGATGCATAATATTTCCTAGACTTACAAGGACAATTCCAACTCCACTAATGGAGCTTGAACAAGCTCCATCGAATGACATCCTCCAATAACCTTCAAACAGATCCTCTTGATTCTCCATGTCTTGAATTTGCTCCATGCTTTCAATGTGTTCCATATCTAGGATAACATAATGTCCAATACCAACATCTATATAATCTTCCATTAATTCATTATCCTTCTTTTTGAAAGAGAAGGGTTTCCTGGGTTCACAAGGCCCCTTAATAATTTCTCCTTCTTTTCTGGGCTATCCGTCATCTGAGTTGAGTTTTACATCAAGTGTTGCTTCTTACTTCCAATGTTATCCGTCATTTTCTCATTTTTTTCTTTATCTTTTTGGTTTTCCTTTTCAGAATCATTTTTACTCTTGGATCAATTTACAAATCCTCTTGTCTGGGCGACATTTTCTTGCGAGTTGGGGTCATTGTCTCCTTCTTCAAATATATACATGGACGTCTCGCATCTGTTCATCTGTACAATTTTGTGACTTTCATCAGGTGAATAATAGTTCTCTTACTCAACCATTTTATCATCATATACATCATCCATAATATTTGCATTGGGGGTTGGCTTCCTGGGAACCCTTGGTATTTTCGGATTATCCATGTTTTCAAACCTCACTTTTTTTTCTTGGGGAGGGTTACTTCTTTTCTTTGGGACCATCATTCTCAGATTTGCTACATAATTATCCCTCCTTCTTAGTCTGGTTATCTCATTCTTCATTTGCTTTATAGTTCTATTCATTTGTGAAATTTCAATTCTTTTCTTGGTTTCTTGTGCCACAACAGGGTCTACCTTCACATTTGGTATGGTAATTCCCTTGAAAAATCCTCCTCCAATTGTTTGATTTTAGGTCAGTTGTGGCTTGAATTCTTCGTTCTTTCTTGAACTAGAGGCTCCTTTATTATCAACACTTAATCCTCCCAGCCTTTGTACTTTTCCTAGTATAATTTTAGGGTTGGCACCCGTTTTAATCATAATTTCTTCCATATCAGTGGATTTAATCATTTCTTCCTCCTAGGTATCCATCTGGGATGTTCTGATAGTATATTTCACATTTGGGGGCATCAAATTCTTATAACAACCAAGTATGAATGGGTCATTAGGTCTTTTATCTTATGGAATCTTACTCAAGGTTTTATTGAACCTGGGATTAAAATCTTGTATTCTTTCATTCTTCCTCAAACCAATTTGGGTGAAATCAGTGAGAAGGGTATGATAATTATGGATATTTAACATGGCTTCGAGGTCATTAAATGAGCCAATTGACCTATTGGGCAATGTCATATACCATTCATAATATCTTCATGATAAGGTTTGAAGAAATAACCTTTCCATCACATCGTCGTACTCAACACGATGAAAATCACAAACATCAAGAAATAGATTAAGATGTCTCTTAGCATTGATTGTTCCATCTCTAGAAAATTCCTTCAAGGTACCCTTAGGGAGAACATGGAGTTCATGTTTCTCACCTAGAATATTTAAAGGGGAATCTCTTATTCTTCTTTGATTTTATTGATCTCTTGCAACACCTATTCCACCTCCTTGTATCTCTTCTTGAGGTTCTTCTCGTGGTTGTTCATTCCTTTCTGCCATATCCGAAGAGTTTCCAAGGATTATGATTTCCACTTCTTAGAATATAGAATTGCTTTCTTTTACTTCTGGTAATGGGTCCCTTGTATTCATCCAGCTTCAATATCGACCTTGTCCTTGTGATGCTCTATCTAGCCTTTGGTTTCTTTGGTCTTGTCTCTCGTCTCTCCTCTGTCTCTAAAGGTTTTCTCTTTCTTCTTCTCTGGATAATATCTACCAGGAATTTTCTAATTCTTCTCAGGTCTCGATTGACATTATTACCAGATTGTATAGCTGATGTAAGATGCTTCGTTGATTGTTCAATACAATTTTCAGGTGGGGATGATTAGTTTGGGGAAAAGTCATGTATTTTTCAAAAAAATGCTAGACGAGATTTAAAATTTCAATTCATTCCCCAGTATGGTCACAAAAAAAGTTGATGCTTGAATCCGTTAGGACCGAAACGAAAACCTCACGAGGATACAAATCCCCATGTGTTTTTATAGAGGTGGTACTCCTCTTTAATATTTTCTTGGGACTGCAAATCTTTAGAATATGGGACTTTGTAGAAGTTCGTCTTGGTAATCAAAGAAATATAAAGATTGCAAGAAAAAATAACAAGAAAAAAATGTTTTGTTTTATTTTTAAAGAAATTTCCTCAGAAATGAATAGGAACTACACATTTCATACATTTAAAAAAGACAAACAAAATTCCCTCACATCCATCATAGTTAAACTAAATATTTATGATCACATAAAATAAAAAGAATATGGTTTGCATGCATAAGAGAACTTTAACAGAGTGGACACATGGGAAGCTCAAATAAAGATAATGATAGATCAATATCAAATACTTGGTACTACAAACTTAGAATTATAAAGCACTCAAAACTAATCCCAAAATAACTCTCTTGAAATTTCTGAAAATATATATAGTTTGTTACAAAGCCTTGAAATTTAAAATATGTTTGTCTTTAGGACTAGGATTGGGGCTCCCACGGACCATAAAGAAATTATAAAAATGAAGTAAGATTGTATAAGGAGGATGGTGGGAAATAATAGAACATCAAGACCTGGAAATAATACATGGAGAAGTTATCAACCTTCAGTTAAACCTTTCTAGTCAACGAACATGAATAACTGGATGAAATAACTGATAAAGAAAGAAAGATGTGATCATCATAAACTTACTATGATGGTCTCTCGTATCTTCACTTTCTCGTTGTTGTCCTTTTATTGTCTTCATTAATGGTTACAGGAACTGTCTCAACTATTTCTTTCCCCTCGTTGGTCAATTTGTCAATTTATTTTTTGAACCATTCTTCAATATAGTTTTTCATTGGTGTGACGTTTATCTCATGCTGGATTTTAATGTTCAATAAATCGTCTTCCAAGTCTCTTAAATAAAGAGAAATACCATGCATTTCTTCCTCAATATCTTGATTCTTCATGGAATATTCTAGTAGCCAATTGTCTATGTTGTCTTCATTATATTCGAGTATACCATAAAAGCTTTCAACTGATAACCCTTTAAATATCTCAACTTGTTTATCAAACTATTTCTTTGTTAGGAACATTGAGTTGAGAATTAATTTACGGTCTTGTACTTCATTAGTACCACCTGCTAGGTCTATCTTTGTGAGCCTCTTGAAAATTTCTTCCCTTTTCAGTATGGCTTCGCTACATGTTTGGACAATATTATTCAAATTTTAAATCTTTTCCTTCCAGCAACAATTTAGTTGTTTTATCCAACTTGGGGAGGGAAGATCCTCCTCTCTTCTTCTTATTTCTGTCATGTTAGAGACTTTGGTTCCAAAGGGTAATACAACCTCAATGTAGAAAACTTCTTTGTTCTTTATATCAGCTTGCAAATATTCATGGAAGGCATGCACCCTCAAGCCAAAAGAAACAATATTTTTTGAAACCTCCCATGCCTTTGTTATCAATGCCATTCTTTTCTTAATATTTATTTCTACATAACTCCTGGATGATGTGAGTAGTCTTGAAGATCCTTTCAATTTAACAACGGGTGTGGTAGGTTTGACTATTGACTGGAAAGAAGTGGAAGAGGCATTAAGAAATATTCCAGATCCTTGATCCTTTCTTTCAACTTAGTGTTTTCTGCTTCCAGAACACCAATGGAATCATCTAGAGAATCTTTGATTGATATGTGAATTTTAGATATTTGGGACGACTGCATATATTTTAGGTCAACCTTTGAACGATATTTTCCTTTCTTATTTTTTAGATCACCTTTTTCTATAATCAATTTCTTAGAGTCCTTGTCAAAAACAATGCTTTGGAAAGAGAATGACTCTTCTTCGCTGAAGGTCTCATTCTCAACGATCTCTAATGATGAATTTTATTGGGCCATATTTCCTAGCTGATCAATTGTGGGAAAACATTTCTCAATATCCACCTCGACCTCCATGTTTCAAGATATAAGTTGTTGATGTCATTTTCTATGTGGTGGTCTTCTTCCTCTTGCACAAAATTCTTCCTCTTTTTTCTCAGAGGGAGCTTGTGTGAGCTCTCAATTTTTCCGACGGGGGAGGGATTCTTCTCTCCTCCACTACTTGAACTACTGTTGGTTATTTTCCTATTTGGGTGGGTCATTGGAGAATTTCTCCAGGATGTGGTAATTTTAGGAGTAACAACTGGAGACTGGGCACTCTTTTCACTAGAACCCTTTCCTTTTACTTGTAAAAATCATTAGTACCAAGAACCATTTCCAAGTCACCAGCATTGGAGTGAGAGCGACTAGGTTGTTATCTTCTTCTTCACTCAAAATAGTATGACCAAACGAGTTGTTAAATCCACGAAGATTTTGTTAGGGTCAAACCCCTTTATATTTTCAGCATACTTCATATTTACATTGTTGAAGTGATTCACAAAATCATCAATTTTGTTTATATTCTTGAATATGAAGTCTCCAATTTTCCATGGCAAGGGGATGAATTGCTTTTTCCATTTTTTGTGGAAAAAGTGCAGCCATAAATTGTATTGCCTTACCACTTTCGTGATAAAAAACTTATCAGATACATGGTATGGAAGGAAAGAGGGATTTTCTTTGGAACAAAAGATCCCGATGACACTATGATTTTCCATCTCTTCTATCCCTCCCTTTTTCTCCAAGAATTTATTTTCCTGGTCAGATATCCTGGGGGTATTTTTACAAAACAACAATCCTTTAAAAAATGAAACAAAATCATTGTAAACTTCGTAAAAATGTAGAGATGTCTCATGTCTCCACAGTGCTTGATACCAGAAGGTAACTGGATCAATTTCATAGTTCACCCTGTAACATGTAGTCAATTTTGGAAATTGATAGCAAAACACTATTGCAAATACCAAATAGGAAGCCATAAATAATTTCTTGTCCCTTTTGTAATGTGATAATTTGGAGGAGATTTCAATGGAAATCAATTTTCTCCAGTTGAAGATATCTTTCTCTTTAACTGTAAAATATAAAATTTAAAGAATCATGCAATAAATGGTGGTGGTGATTTCCTAACCTATCAACCTGGTAAGCAACCAAGCGATTTCTTGAAAGGGGTTTTTATAAGATTCAACTTGAATCCTAGTTATTTCTTATGGAACAACCATGGGATTCTCCAAGAACTCTAGCAAGAGATCCATTCCATTGTCATGTTTTTTCATAAAATCTTTGCAATCCTCTCCTTTGAAGGTAAGTGTTGGCTCAGGGAGCTTCAACATCTTACGAAAAATTTGTGGTGAAAGAGAGATGGGGGAATGATCTTGGAGTTTTATAATTCGATGACTCAGTACGTACTTCTCAATGCACCATGCAACAAGTTCTTTACACTTGAATACCTGAGGGACATACCTCGTGTAAGCAATTCCATATGTCCAGATTATGTCTTTTTGTGCAGGAGGAGATAAATAATAGGAATATTCTCTGGGCCATTGAAAGTTTTGGTCTTCATGACCAAAAATATTCAAAGTATCTTTGCAGAAATGTTGTCTAGTTGTTTCTTCCATAGGTTGACGAGAGTTTTCTTTCAACTGGATAATAACTTGAAATGAATCCTTTCGGAGAGATAACAATAATATAACCTTTGGCAAATCATGCTTTAATGCAATTTAATGAAAAATATTCTTGAGCCCTTTTCTTATTAATGACGATATTTACGGAGCCTACATGATCAATTATTAACATTAAACCATACTAAAAGCATGTTTGGAAAATCACAAATATGGTGGGGACTAACAAGAGAAATTTGAATTTGGGGCCTTTTGTGAACCTATGAACCCATGGTTGCGAATGATAAAAAATAGACTAAGTGTTGCACAACGGTTGTTCAGACTTGGATATAGGATAAATGAAATACTTAGGGGCTCGGTACCACTGATAACTTTGACGGTCGTAATGTAGATCACAATCCTTTGGGTGCAAAGTGGATATCATGAAACTTGGCATATGAAGGCTTGAACCCATGAACCCGTGGTTGCAAAAATGGTTAAGTATATTATAGCAAGGCAGATGGTCGGACTCATAACATAAGAACATGGATGGAGATGAAGAAACATGAGTCCGTGAACCCCTCGATCCTTGAAACACGACTAAGTATGGTAACTATAAAGGGAAAAGAAAGGGAGAAAATAAAAAGGGGGATGAGGGTAGGTATAGAAGAGGGAAAATAAATGGAAAAAAGAAGTTGGGAAAATAGAAAAGGGAGAGAAATTTTGGAAGTGTGAATTGATCTCAACACAACCATAGGAGAGGGGATCTACCACACACTTGGGAAGAAAAGGACCCTCCCAAAGAGGAGGTTTTGAAACCATCTTCTTCAACCATATTATCCACATGTGATATTGTACTTGGTCTCCCATTGGTAATGGAGATATTATTTTATTCTTCATGAGTTTGTTGGAGTTACTTCACACACACCTAGGATTTATTTTTCCTAAGGTTGTTACTTTTTTATTAGTCATAATTAGTCATTATCTAGTCTCCTATATTTTAGGGGAGAATATTCCACCTGGAGAATATTCCCTTTCAGTTGACACTTTAGTTTGACTAGTTGAGTTGAGTTTAGATGTTACATTGGGATCATCATCATGATAATTATACCTTGCCTTGGTATCATCACTAGAGTGGAACATTATCCTTGATTCCATGAGTTAACTCCTCACTACTATCTGTTCAGTCAGTTAACTGAAGACTAGTTGACTAGTTAACTCAACTAGGTGGTAGTTCACTCATGTAACTTCCTGAGAGACTAGAATAGGTGGCAGTTCACTCCTGTAACTGCTGGCGTGTGTCTAGATCACTCTAGACCACCACTATGGTGACTTGGTTCACCTCAAGTCGAACTCATTGAGTTATATAGAGTATATCATGTGTAAATTATTTATTATTCATAACGGTTAATGAGACTTTTTCCATTCTTTCTCTCCTTCTTCTTCTTTCTCCAATTCTCTCTGTAAATGTGTGTATTATTGTTTAGCTAGATATATTTTGTGTAGGTTCAACACATTTACATGGTATCATAGCCGACAGATTGCTAAGCAAAATCTACACCAAAATTTTTTGCAGGTACAAAAGATTGAAGACAGTGGAAAGATGGAATTCCAAAAAGAATTCATTCTTACACCTTACAACTATTTTGCATGGAAGGAGAAAATAGCCATACATCTCTGATCCATAGGTTTGTATAGGTTAACCATGAATACAGATACAGAATCGACATCAGCCATAGAAAAATCCAATTACTTAAATCGCATGGATGAGGCACTCAGAACAATTTGCAGTCTTGTCTCTCTCGATCTCCTTTTTCACATATATTCCTATAAGACTCCTAATGAATCCTGGAAAATCTTGGAAGGGATCTTTGGAAAACATGATGAGATGAGGGGACACATGCTGGAGGTGGAGCTGCTCACATTGGATCTAAAAAAAATTGACAATATCCAAGATTTCTTTACAAAATTCAAGGATTTACTGTCGCAACTCAAAGCTTGCGGGGTTGATAAATCGGCGGAGGAGAAACAAATGGCTCTCATGTAAATTCTAACCTTGTACAATATCTACTGCAAACTGATATTAAGAAAAGAACAGAAAAGATACAATGGCAAATACAAACATTACACAAAGATTTTTCACCTGGAAACCCAAACCAGGAAAACCAGCATATATTATATTCATACACATTGTTTAAAATACAATATACATATAGGAGCCAGCGGCATCCAAAACCCTAACCCAATGACTTGGATTAGTCCAAAACCCTAATTTCTTAACTGGAAATAGAAAACCATCGGCAAAAAACCATGTGCCGAAAAACCACCTAATATCATGTGTTCCTGAAAATATGTCATCTCGGTAATATGTTGTCCCGGAAATATGTCGTCCCGAAAAAAAAAATTCGGGGGTGCTACCCCCGAACCCCCCTGCACGCCCGACGTAGGCGCTCAGACACTACTACTCGTGCAAAGAATATAACACATACCCAACATCTCACCATTCTTTCCAAGCTTGGTCCTAAATTTTATGTATTCGTATCTACATTCCATACTGTCAGATTTGCCTCTGGAGCCACCTGGAAGATGCCTTCTCTTGAGGACTTTATTGAATCCCTGACAGAAGAGAAAACCAACTCATCAACATGGGAGAAATCAAAGGCCCATGGGCGCATGCACTCACTGTGCATGATGGAAGCCACAAATATAAAAAATCTAAAGATAAAGATAAGAAGAAAGCTCATGCACATACAAAGAAGGAAGGGTACACAAAACCATTCACCGAGGGCTCCGGATCCAAAGGAGAAGAGGGAAGAAAAGCAGAGAAATTCACATATTGTCATAAAGGATTCCATTTGGAATCCGCATGCATGCAAAAAAAATAGATCTGATGTCTCAAATACTTCAGCAAAACAACCTTGGAGATCGCAGCCCCGAGGGTGCAAAGAAGAAGAAGCTAGAAGATCTGAACTCCAAGAAAGGAAATTATAGCCATGCCTTGATTTCCATCAACTCCTCTCCCGATGCTTGGATTGTAGATTCAGGAGCATCACATCACATGGCTACCTCAGAAGCAATATATTCTTCTTTGGATGCATGCAAAGGTACTCCCATTCTCATGGGGGACAACTCTTTTGTCAACCTTCTCTCCTTGTATCAGATGATGAATTCCAGCACTGGAAAGAAATTTTTATTCACACCAAATGCCATGGACATATACGACATGAAAACCAACTCCAAGGTTGCTACCAGTGAGGTAAATCATCAGTCTAGATTGTATACATTTTCTGAATTCATTGAACCTAATTATGCTTTATTGCTTACTAATGCTGATGAAAGTAGTAGGATATGGCATGAAAGATTTGGACATTTTAATTTCATATACATACAACAACTTAGCAAGCATAGATTAGTTGATGGTATACTAGACATCCATTTCTCCAAGGGATTATGCGAGGGATGTGTTCTCGGGAAACACCCTCAAGAGAAATTCAACAAAGGATATTCTCAACGAGCTTCTGCACCTTTAGATATGATCCACAATGACCTTATGGGTCCTTTTCCGCATCCATTGATAAAAAATTCAAGGTTTGTTCTCATTTTGGTTGATGATTTCTCATGTTTTACTTGGATCTACTTTCTTAGGCAAAAATCCGAGGTCTTTCAACACCTCAAAGATTTCAAAGCCTTGGTTGAGACACAGTCTGGAAAGAAGATCAAAGTCCTCTGAACTGATAACGGGGGAGAATATGTAAATCATGAGATCCATAATATTTTCCATGAGTCAGGGATTCGGTTGCAACACACAGTTCCCTATACTCCTTAGCAAAAAAAAGTTGTTGAGCAGAAAAAATGATCTCTAAAGGAGATGGCATCTTGCATGTTGCATGCAAAGTCACTACCACAAAGACTATGGGCCGAAGCACTTAACTGTGAAACATACATCCAAAATAGATCTCTTCATATATCTATCAAGGATAAGACCTCCTACGAGGCTTGGAGTGGCCTCAAACCGGAAGTGACCCACTTTCACATTTTTGGTTCTCGTGCATGGGCCCAGATTCCCTCTAAAAAGAGGAAGGCACTTGATCCACAGAGAACTGAGTGCATTTTTGTTGGATACCTCGATGGTGTGAAGGGATATTGGCTTATTGATATTTCCTTGGACCGATTCATCATTGAGTGTATTTTCCAATTTGAGGAAAGTGTCTCACATGTACCTCAACAGTCACATGCAGACACCTTCACTCTTCCACCTATTCGAGATGATGAGCATGCACGTGCCGACTCTTCTTCAGATGAGAGTTCTAATTCAGAGGAATTAGATGATTCAAATTTAGATTTAGATTCAATATAGTCAGATGAAGAGTCAGAGCATCTAGATGTAGTTGCAGAGCCAAAGCAGAGGCCCAAGTGGGCATAGACTACTCTTCAGGATGCAGGGAATCTCATTGGTGATCCGACAGATACTAGGAGGACTCGATCTGATTTAGAGGAGCCTCCTATTGCACTCACTACCATTGAAGCATTGCCTTCGAGGCATCTTTTCTTGGTTCAGTCTTCATATCCACAGTCTTTTGGGAATCTGCCATGTAGGAGGAGTAAAACTCCCTCCTCGAGAACCGAACTTGGGATCTGGTTCCCCTTCCTTCTGGGAGGAAACTTGTCAGATGCAGATGGGACTATAGGACCAAGAGCGTAGCGGATGGATAGATCAACAGATACAAAGCTAGGCTTGTCGCCAAACGCTTTCAGCAGTTTCATGGTATTTACTATGATAAGACCTTCACTCCAGTAGCGAAGATGGATTCCATACTATTGGCACTTTCCATTACGACAGCCAAGGGATGGGAAGTCCATCAGATGGACGTGAAGAATGCATTTCTTCATGGTGATCTCTCTAAGGAGATCTACATGGAGCGGCCCCAGGGATTTATCCAGGACTCATCTTTGGTTTGTTGACTGAAGAAGTCACTTTATGGCCTCAAACAGGCTCCGAGGGCATGGTATGCCAAGATGGACTCCTACCTATTGTCATAGAACTTTGTATGCTGTAAATTAGACCTAAATGTATACATTCTCAGGATGGTTGATTCACTTCTACTTTTAGTTCTGTATGTCAATGATTTGTTGATCACCATTTTCTCGACTTCAACGATTGCTACAGTCAACATGATTCTTCATGACAGGTTTTTTATGATGGACATGGGTCCGCTACACTTCTTCCTTGGACTTGAGATCAGTCAGGATGCATCAGGCATCAAATTGTCTCAAGACAAGTATGCACGAGATCTCCTTAAGATATTTCACATGACAGACTGCAAGTCTGCTCTGACTCCTTTCCTATCAGGATTCAAACTTGAGGATGGCGGGGAGACTCCACTGGTTGATAGCACATTGTACATACAACTAGTGGGGAGCTTGTTGTATCTCACACACTCCAGACTAGACCTCTCATATGCAATTGGCGCAGTTTCTAGGTTCATGCAGGAGACGTATGAGCTACATTGGAAATATGCAAAGCGTATCCTTTGATACGTACAGGGCACCATCACCTTTGGAATTCATTATGCAACAGAATCTACATTAGATCTCATCAGGTTTACTGATTCTGACTAGGTTGGCGATAACATTGATCGCAAGTCCACATATGGTTACTCACTCAGTCTTGGTTCTGGGCCTATCTATTGGTCGAGCAAGAAGCAAGCTGCCATTTCTCTATCTTCAGCCGAGGCAGAGTACAGAGGGGTAGTTAACATAACCATTCAGGTTATGTGGCTACAACATTTTTTCACTGAGTTGGGCATTCAGTTTCATCGGCCGTTCGTCATCTAGTGTGACAACCAGATCACTCTGAAGTTTTGCAGAGATCCAGTTCAGAGGCAGCGGATTAAGCACATCGAGATCCATATGCACTACATCTGGGACTTGGTACACGAGGGGATCATCGAATTATAGTTTTGTCCTTCAACAAAACAAATGATAGACATTTTCACCAAGACCTTCACTGAGCAAAAATTCCATTCTCTATGAGGTCGTCTTGGAGTGAAGGACACTGTTTCCTAGCAACTG
>ML790909.1:160764-195889 GCA_009831015.1 Picea engelmannii | reverse complement strand
TGAGGTTTTCCCTCTTTCCTCACTTTATTTTCAGTGTATCTTTTGTACTTGGGTACCTAACATGGCCTTGTTGCCAGGACCCAATCTTTATTTTCACCATAGTGATGTTCAGGGGGGGTGTTGGAGTTACTTCACACACACCTAGGATTTATTTTTCCTAAGGTTTTTATTTGTTTATTAGTCATAATTAGTGATTATCCAGTCTCTTATATTTTAGGGGAGAATATTCCACTTGGAGAATATTCTCTTTCAATTGACACTTCAGTTTGACTAGTTGAGTTGAGTTTAGATGTTGCATTCGGATCATCACCATGCAACATTGGGATCATCACCATGCTAATTTGACCTTGCCTTGGTATCATCACCAGAATGGAACATTAGCCTTGATTCCCCGAGTTAAATCCTCACTACTCTTTGTTCAGTCAGCTAACTGAAGACTAGTTGACTAGTTAACTCAACTAGGTGGCAGTTCACCCCTGTAACTCCCTGAGAGACTATAATAGGTGGCAGTTCACACCTGTAGCTACTGGTGTGTGTCCAGATCACTCTAGACCACCACTATGGAGACTTGGTTCACCTCAAGTCAAACTCATTGAGTTATACAGAGTATATCATGTGTAAATTATTTATTATTCATAACGGTTAATGAGACTTTTCCCATTCTTTCTCTCCTTCTTCTTCTTTCTCCAATTCTCTCTGCAAATGTGTGTATTATTGTTTAGCTAGATCTATTCTGTGCAGGTTCAACACATTTATAGAGTTTTCGATTCATGAATTGTTTCTTTTTGTTATTTTTTTAAAATTTATTTTCATGAATGATGCAATCTTGAAGGTAAGAGATCTGAGTAAAGCTAAGGTTTTTAGTTCTCATTTCCATAATTTTCTATATCTATATTGAAACTTCTATATCTATAAATTTTCACACCCTTTCTATAGATTTCCACCAAGAGATTGGTGACTCCACTATGAAAAGAACCTATTTCTATTCGCTAGTTGTGGGTGTGTGTTCAATACCCCTACCCCCTCTAACATTGAGTTTTGGGACATTTTTTGCTTGTTGTTGCTTTATGTGCTATGTTTGCAGGGAAAATTGGGTTAAAAACCTTCATATCTACCCTAGAAAACAATTTGAAACCTTCAGGAGTGCCTCTAGAGCTAGCACACATTTTGGGGTGGATTCTTGCACTGCTAGTGTGGAAAACAAGGTCAATTTTGCACATAGTTCAAAAATAAAAAAATTCAATTTTTTGACTTTTATTTTGGCTTCCCAAGTGTTTTTTAGAGTCTATTTTCACCTTTTTGAATGTTTGTGCTATAGATGAATTGTTTTCTTAATATTATCATAGGTTGAGAAAGAAACCACATTAGGGTATCTAGTACCTTTTGTTTTTTACTTCTTTCATATTTCTTTTTCAGATTTATGTTATAGTAGGCTATATGATAGAATCATACCTTGTTGGTTAGCCCATAGACATATTTTCTTGCATTATTTTTGGATAAACAAAATCATACTTATTTTCCTTAGTATTTGTCGTAGTTTGGGGTTTGTGTGAAAAACCTTTGTCTATATTTTCAACTTGTTTTTTTTCTTCCTTTTGCAGCCTTTAGATCTCATTTCTTTGTTGTTTTCTCTAGCTATATATTTCAGATTAGAAATTCCTCTTAGTGAAAGAAAAGATTCCCTTTAGACCCTTAGTATTTTGCTTACTTTTAGTAGCTTTCTTCTTTGAAATTCCATGCTTGTAAATCCCTATTTTAAAGTATATTGTTTTTTTTATGAAATATAAATTTAGGAAGTTTATTTCTGTTTTGAAATCTGATTTAGATAGGGAAAGAGTTCATTTAGTTAAGTACTTATTCTAGTTGGTTACTTTCTCATTAGTTTAGATTTCATTTATTTACGTTCTACTTTATTTTTGAAAGAAATTTTATTTGAAGTAATACACACCTCATGTGCACATACTTCACACTTAAAGTATATGCTTGGTTCATGCCACCAAGATTACCCTAAAATTAACCACTTAATATAATACACCTAAGCCCATTTGGCCAAAAAAATATTTTAGTTAGGTTAGGATTGTGGGGATAGACATCCAAATAATACTTGATAGCGGTTAACATTTAGGCTACTTAAAACTCCTTTCTACCGAACATGGTCAAAACCAATTTGGTAATAGGTGCTCTCTTTGGAGTGGATAATGCCAAGGTTGGGACTAAAAGTGTGACTGAGACTCCTTGCTCTTTCACTACTAAATATCCCCCAACCATTTGATTTCATATTGAACGAAACATAAATTGTTACACATGTATGTGAAGAGGTAGCATAGTGGCGTTTGTACTAAGCATCCTTACCCACGTAGCTCTCATAGGAGGGGGGGCACCTCAGACAAATTTCTACAAGCCATTGGGATTTCATCACCCAGTGTCTCCTAGTTATAACTGTCTCTTTCATAACTCCACTCATCCAAGTGGGGACTTCATTATGCTCATTGTTGGTTGATTGGAAGGCCCTTAATCATAGTCTAGGATTTATTTGAGTTCATTTAGTCCATATCATATGCTAGATTCTTTTATTTTTATAGGATGAAGATTGGATTAGGCTATCTTTATTTTGATTCAAACACACTTCTATCCACTTTTTACACCACCTAAACATGTAGTGATTGATTGTTTGATCAGTTTTATTATTTAATTGCTTTACTAGTTTAGCCTTTGTTTTACTTTGTGCATCTTAGGGGTGATATTTGCAAGTAGTCATCATAGCTCCCTCGTGGAGACTATCCCATAGGCTAAGAGGAATTCAACCTTTGTCTATTATTGGACATAATATATCCCCTACTCGACAAGTTTAGGTTCCTTCACTGATCCCACCTTCAAGTTTTTCCTCTTCATATTTGGGAAGCTCTTCTTCTTTTGAATCCTCATCCCCCTTGAGGAATACTGGTTCCTATGCTTCTGGAACTAGTTCTTCTTCAACTAGTTCAAATTAATCCAACTCAAGTTCCACCATGGTAGGAACTAATACAAGAGCTAATACCAACCAACCCTTTCTATCTTACATGGTAGGTTTGAATCTCCCCGATTTAAACAAGTTGATTAACGATCATATCCGACATGATTCCAATTGTCCCATGATGCCATTTGAGTTCCTTCAGACATCCTATTGTGGCCACAACATCTCCCCTTTTATTTTTCTTAAATAAACAGAAGGAAAGGCCAGCCCTACCAATTTTTTTAGTTTTAATGCCTAACCTACTATTACTATGAACCCATTGTATATTCTTTGACTACCCAGGGGGTTACTGGGTTTGGGTTTTTATTGATTGTTTATTTTAAGGAGGTTTTTCATTACTCAAGATCTCTTTTTTTGCTGTACATTTTTATTGTTCTTCAATGCTCCTTCTATCCTTTGACATGCTCCTTGTAAATAGTCCTTTGAAACTCTTTTACCCATTGATCATATTTATTGACTCTTTTGAGTTAATGTTTTATTGATATTCAACTTATATTTCTCTATGATCCCCTAATGCTTTATCTTATACCTTGGTTTGAAATGGTGTTATTGAATTCATGAAGGCACAAGTTTTTTCAAAGTAGATCAAAGAGTTGTCACAATTGAGTGAAAACAAGAAGATATCAATACATGGTATGGTTGAGGAAAGGAAATTGAAGGTTGATATTATAGTGTGATCATGATATTAAGGCATCCTAAGGTCAAGTCTAAGTAGCATAGTATGACCTTTATATTGCATCATTTCTCCTTGTCTAGCAAATTTTGGTAGCATTCCATTGAGGCTTTTAGGATTATTTATGATACTAATAGGCCCTTTAAATTTAAGGTTTGATCATTTTGTCATTCTTTTTGGTTTTGTTCTTTTAATTCTTATCGATTCCATGAGAATATGGTGTAGAAAATTTAAAGATTGATCTTATTTGAATTTACCACTACAATTTAATCATCTTCTTGTACATGCTTATGCTTTCATTTTGATTCCATCCTTCTATTCATTTCTCATTTTGTAGGAAATTTTGCAAATTGTCTTCTTAATTGGTTAAATGTTTTTTCATTAATTGGTTTTAATGGATTTCACTATATTGCTGACCCTATTTGATTGAAAATTTTAATTCTATATTTTTCCTTGAAGGGAATTTGTTTTTGAGGGATTGATGATTTCTTATGCATTGGCTTGAACTTTCATCTCACTACATCATTGAGAAATGATAGTTGACCTTCATAAAAGAGCATACATTCACAATGCATATTCTTGCTTGCTCAATGCATTCGTGTTATTCACAGTTATGCTTGTGCATGATAGGCGTGACTAAGCATGGTGGTTTCTTCTCTTCATCTTTTCCTTTACTTTCCTTCTACTTAATGCTCCTAACATTTAATAATGATAATTCAGACTTGTGAATAATCAGAGCACTAGAATGTGAATCCATAGACTCAGAAACACAAGTTGTGAATTGTGTTGAAGCCTTGTTACCCTATGTTCATAACATTATTTAAGATCTTGGGGAAATGCATTCTAAAGTATATTATAGTGCAACAAGTTTTTGCTCATTTCAAAGATTTGGATTTAGTTTTTTTCATTACTTTTAAATGTTAATATCAATCCTAAATCGAAATGATTTACATTTAAATGTATGATAACTGAATTATTTCCATATCTCATGCCTCAATTTGCAGTATCAACATATCATTAAGGAATGAATGGTTGTTTTGGATAGGATCTACATACTTGTTTTAAAGTTTTTGTGCCTATGCATCTATTTCAGTAACTCCACTCTTGGAAATTTGTTGTTTATAGTTCACTTTTAATATCTGGAGTTAATGCTAAGGTTGGGTTTAATTGTTTTGAATAATGTTTTCAAGAGAAAGGTATGCCAAGACCTAGGTGGAAGAAGAGAAACATCAAGTTTTGTGCACATTGTAGCATCCTTGGAAATCCTTTCCAAACCATGGAAAAATCAAGTTTTTCCTTTGGAAAACCCAATTTCTTTATTTTCCTGCTTTAACTTAAAAATGCATGCCTATGCGAAACCCTTAATTGTATTCATCTTGGTAATTAATTTTCCCATCCTTTTATTGGTTTATGTTTTTCTTTTTTGGATCCGAGCATCCAGTGTCTTTGTTAACCTTATTTTATCTTCCTATATTCAGACCTAGACTAGTCTAGATTTTGTCCATCATTGACTCCAACATTCAAAATATGGACATGTAGAGTTTTCGTCATCCAAGTTTTTTTTCAAAATTTATGTATTTCAAGATATGGAACGTTGAATCTCGACCCACAGTCCAAACCTTGATTAGTTGTTACCTTGACCTACAGTCAAAACCTTCATCTAGATCTGAATTTTCTTTAATCAACCTCATTTATCCTGATCTATCTAGAATCAAGACATCCAGGCTTTTACATATCATGCATTTTTTTTCTAAACCCTGGTCCTATATTATATTCTATTTGTTCTCATTTTTTTAGTTTTTATTTTTATTTCATTTTTTTTCCTGGATTCCTGTTTTTCTTTTTTATTTATTTGTTATTTGTTATTTGTTATTTTATATTTTAATCATTTATTTTATTTCATATTTGGTTTTTACTTTTATTTTGGATTTGCATCAAAGAGATTTTTATCAGGGACATTGGATATCAGATATCGGATATCGGGGAATTACTTTTACATATCATGCATTTTTTATGAATCTTGAAGGGGAATTACTTTTACATAGCATGCATTTTTCCCGGATGACATCAGATTTATTTGGCATTAGACATTGGGGAATTAGTTTTATGTATCATGTATTTTTCCCAAATCTCAAATCCCAACCAAATTTATATTTTATTTTTATTTTCATTCTATCATTGACTTTTCAATATCCAAGATCGAACATCGAGGAATGACTTGTAAACCCATTGCAAAGAATGAGGGATATAACATTAATCTTGTAGATCATCAATCGAGAATTACTTAAATGGGATATCAATGACTAATGAGTGCTAGCTTCCATGAACCATATCTTGAGTTTCAGGTGGCCAAATTGAGAAAGAAATGGCTCGTTGGAAAGATATAAGTGTGAAGAATATTTTCAAAGACTTATTTTTTCCAAATTGATAGAAGAAATGCCTGAAAATTTTGAGAGGATATGTCCACCTTTTTGCTGAGAGAAATGGCCCCAAATCGCAATTGAAAGAACCATGAATTAGCAATGTAATAAGCCATTGATTTGTTGAGAAAATGGGGCTACGAAAATGCTATAGAATGATGTACCAAAGTGAAGCAAATAACAACCATGAATTTGCATCATAAAGAGGCCACACAATTTCTCAGGAAAGAAACCAAAAATATAATTGCAAAATTTCACAAAATTTGCATTACAGAGTTTATGAGGCATTATGAATGATTGATTTCGTAAATTTGTTTGGTTTTCTTCATTCAAAAATTTATTTCATATATTTTGTTCATTTCTATGATATTATTAATTATTAATTTTGTATAATTTTGTACATGTGTCGACATGAAATATCATGTGACTGGAATAGTGAAGCATTGACACATAATCATTTGAGATATTCAATTTTATAGAGACTTGTATGTAACAAATATAAATTTGTTATTTATATTTGGAAATGTGTATCAAATCTTCAGGAAAGAGGAATAATTGTAACTACACAAAAATAAGAAGAGATGAAGAGCCACCTTGATTTGTTATAAAAGGAGACTCTTGTATTAGGAATATAGAAGGGTCCCAAAATATGGAATTGGATTCCTATATATTTTTATCAAGATTTGTGAAATATTGAAGRTTGTTTGGGGATTTTACTTGTATTTCAATCTAAAGAACTATTTCTAAAGAATGAATATAAGGAAGAACCAATTCATGATCAATTTATACAATTGTGCATTATTGTCGCCTAATTTTTTTTGCATATTTTTGCAATTTGTCATTTTTATCAATTGCTTCTATAGAAAATATTATGAGTTGTTTATGAATGTGGTTGTGGGGAAATATTCAATGTCATCTATATATAGTTGAATATGCTAGTAAAGTTGATGTTGAGAGTTATTAACTAGTTCTAGCTTTTAATATTTAAACCTTATGCATGTAATCATCATTTCTATCACTATTACGATAAGATTTCATTTTCATATTAGATTATGATGCATTTAGGATTTAGAATAGTTTAAATGAGAAAGTCTCTCTTCGGAGAGAAATCTATTTAGTTAGCAGCAACCGAGCTCACATACCAGTAGAGATTTCCATAACAAATGAGAGAAGGTTTAATTGGGACTTTTCATCAGGCAATTCTCCCTCACATTGACATGGGGCACTTTCCCACATCAACACATCCCTAAATTTACATGTAAACTTAGAGAAGTTCCCTCTAACCACATTATGTGGTTGATGTTATTATTGGGTTTGTTTCACATAACCATCCACATCCTAATACCTGTAGACCTAGTTGATATGGTAACCCTTTTGGTGGGGCTAACACTTCTTACCCTCAAGTCTCTATTGGGTGTCCTTCAACACCTTGCAATTACCCTAACCCCCTTTATGATTCATCTCAATACTCATATAAAGTAGGAAATAACACTTCATATTTCGCTCCCCATGCACATCAACATGTGCATGAACTTGCTTGTACTAGTTCCTCTTGTTGTGGGGAAAAATCCCTATTATCATTTTTCTTGGCCCTCCTCCAGTGGCCTCAATTCCTCTATTGATGGTACCCCAAGCCCCTATTGGCCATCCTACACCTCTTCCTCAAGGACAAGTGTATGCATAACATATCATACCCAACCCCCCCAATCTGAATAATAAAAAAAAGAACAAGGGGAAATAAAAACATAATGACCAAAACCAAGGGAACTAGAGGAATCAAAGCTAACAACCCAATACCAATGTTGGGGGTAACCAAAATACTATGAACCAAGGACAAGGTAATGATCCCAAACCTAAATAAGGAAGAATCCTAACCTTCACACTAGTAAACCTTGTTTTATTTGTGGTGTTTAGAGACATGATTACATCCATCATTTTTTGTTGTTACTTGAGTTTCTTCGTTTGAGGGAAGTGACTGAACAAGCTCAAGATACATATAAATAGTCTAATAGTCAACCCACCCAACCTTCCTCGTCATAACTAGTTGTTTTGAGAGAGCCTTTTTCTGACTCAAGGACTTATTTACACCCCAGAAACCAATCCTTCTAGACCACCTCCCACATCTAAACCTCTTAGAAATGGGACTTACCAAATTTCATAGTTGGATTATATTGATATCAACCTAACTACCTGATCCTATTAGTATGGTATGCCCATTGAAGCACAACTTACTGATTCTAATAATCCTCTCCATATAGTAATGGGCCTTTGCATATTCCATGACCGAATGTCAAGCCTCCCCCCAAGATGCCAAAGATTCCATTACGACATAATGCCCCTAATCCTCATGTGTGACTAGCCCATAACTATAGCATAGTAGATGATTTAGCTCAGTCCCCTACAACTATGTTATCCTTGGAAATCCTCCAAATGCATCCTTCACAACGAAAGGTTTTACTATCCACTTCGGGTGTCATTGATCCTTGTTTACCCACTTCTATCGTCGTTCAAGTTCTAGTGAGAATTAGGAACATCATTATTCATCGATATATCATTTATGAATGAAAATCTACATGTGTAATGTTTTCCAAGGTATGGAAGATGTTGGGTTCACCTGATCTCATTCTATCCACAATCACCCTCTGTACATATGAGGGTTGGCCCTTTAAGCTATAAGTGTTGTATCAAAACTTTCCCATTGAGTTGGTAGGGAAGTAAGTGGTTCTAGATGTTGAAGTTATATATTCCCTCTTAGACTATAACACTCTCTTAGGTTTTAGTTTCATGTACACAATGACAATAGTTTTCTCTTCATTTTTCCACACAATGAGCTCCCCCCATAATGGGAAGATTATCACTATAGATAAACTTAACTACCATGATCCTAAGTCTCACCTCAATCATGATAATGTGCTCACTTTATTGGATGGAAACCAAACCATTACCTCTTTTTCTAGCATTAGCCCTAGAGTTTATAAAGAATTTTCATTTTTTGGTGCATATTATGGTCCTCCACCTGCATTTACCCAACCTAGTCCATCCAATGTATGTGCATAGTATCAATATCCCAACAATCGGGTGCCTCCAAAACCATTTCATCTATGGCTTAATATTCACAACATTTTTCTACACCCACAACACCCGTATGTTCAACTCCATCATATAGAGGGCCTCCCCCTCTTAGGACCCCTTTTTCCTAGGTGATCTTCTTATTCACCCCTCCAGGAATAGTTAACACACATATGATGGCTACAATGGGTTTACCTAAACTTACCTTGGGGATCCTTGTTTAGTACTTGGATCCTCCTACCCCTCCTCCACTCTTTGAACCAACTCCTAGTTTGATCTTAACACATTTTCAACTATTAGAAACTATCCTTATGCCTTCTACAGGATCCATATAGGCCAAGTTAACCATTTCCGAAGTTGGGAAAGTATTAGATAAAGGGGAAAATCCAATAAGGAAGGGGTCACCTATAATTCTGAATAGGCTATGGCCACCTATACTACTGCACCTAAAGCCATACCCCGATGTGCTTTATGTGACCACACCGACCATGCCACCAATAATTGCCCTATGCTCCCAGAATTAAAAGGACTTATTAACGTGGATGATTTAGAACCCAACCCATCCACCCACATGGTAAATTTTACTCTTCCCGAGTCATCATCCAAACATATTAAGTCATTTCATATGAACCACCCATGTGCTTTGTATGATAAGGTATGTGTTCATTATTCTCATCATTGTCCTAAACTACCCCAATCTAGTGATGCCCTTGCCATTGTTCATCTTTTGGATTATTTTGAAGAGAAACAAACCCCTTTAGTAGAGGACCTCACCCTTATACTAGAAAAGTTTTTTCAATTCAATAGTAAACCAATTGTAGAAATTGTCCCTCCTACTATTCAAACTGATGAAAATACCATGCAAATCCTTTACAGTTCAACTTCCATGAGATTGAAAATGTTAAAAAATATTCCATTTTCCACCGATGTACATCAAAGCATCCCTATTATGCCTCATGTCCCTTTGGTCTCAACATTAATGGAGCCTTCATCCACTAGTCTTACGTCTACCACAATAGATGTTGCATATGTGAACCACACCTCTCATTTCACCATCCCATTTTCCACCACCTCATATAGTAGTGTAGGTTCTCACCTCCCCCATCTTTCATTCTAAGCTCGAGATTACCCTTGGGATGATATGCATCATCGTTCCTACCTTTTACCGAAACAACCTAGTCCCTATGACTAGTATGCAATTGAATTGAAATATTTTATCCCTCATGGTCAATCGATTGGTTTAAGAATCCTATCACTTCCAAATTTTTGTGAGTGGTTTTGCTAATGGACTTTCAATGAAAAAGTAAGAGGAGCACGATGAAGGAGGCGAAATTTCCAGGTCAAAGAACACGTGTGTTTAAGTAAAGGTGGTGGGACGCAGGCCACATTGAAGGATTCCTGAAATGGGATCCATGGTCGTCGAACCAATCTAAGGGACGTGAACGACGTCAATCTTGGCAAGGAAAACATACGACGCCGCATAATAATAGCAAGGAAAACATATGATGCCGATAGGGAAACGCCTTAAAATCATGGAAGAGATGTTCATGTAACATAAATCATTAAAATAATAATAATGTTTTTATAAAATAATAAAATAATATTAAATTAATAATAAAAAAATTAAAAACATTAAAATATATAACAAATGGTTCAATTAATATTTGTTATAAAATCAACATAGATTCATATTAGATCTGAATCCAGAGGGGGGTAGGGTACATATACCTTCGTAGACTTTATCAGTCAAATCACTGGGCGGAGGGGGGTCCCTTGTCCCACAAACAAGGGGGTCTCATACACCAATTTGGTGTGCTGGCTTGGCTGTGACCTTAAAAATAAATTATTATTATTATTATCAAGCTCATAAACCTTTAACCTTTCCTCAAGTTTTACATTTAAAAAAAACTTTCACCTCCATAAAATATTATTTGTATTGTTTTTTAGATTTAAAACATTATTTTTAATAATAAAACAGATTTTATTATTATATTGTTTCTTTTTATATTGATAAAATAATTTTATAATTTGTAAATATTATTGAAAATCTCTTACAAATAAGTAAAGAGTTTTATAAACTAGCTTAGATATCTTAAACTCTAATATATTAAACATGTATGGAGATGAATCATATTTTTTAAGGTGTATACATTTTTTTTATCATTTAATTTCATGTCATGTATTCATTTTTTTATATTAAATGTTAAAAAAGTATACCTTACCAAAATAGCTCTCATATTAAAATGGATCTAAGTTGGTTTAATTTTTTTAGATGTTGTCATTTACATATGTAGTTGTTTATGTTTTAAGAAATTTGATCCCTAAGGATGCTTGATAACTCCGAGTTTAAAATGGATCTAAGTTGATTAAATTTTTTAGATGTTTTCATTTACATATATAGTTATTTATGTTTTATTTAATATTTTTTTCACTTAATAAAGACTTTTATAGTTTGTAAATATGATTGAAAATCTCTTAAAAATTAGATATGAGTGGAATGGATTATAATATACATCAAATATTTTTTTCCTTTAATCTTTTTTTATGATTAAGGGAAAAGATTTGGAAAAGCTGGAACATCTTTGGAATAGGTTGGAAGAGATAAAAGTTCATTTCGAGTTGAGGGCTCCTACAATAAGGTTGTATGAGAAAGTTATTGCTAAGTTTAAGAACACTGAGAGTTGGTCGAAAGAGATTAACCGCAATATTGGAGTCAAGCAAGGTTGTCCCTTGTCCCCTATCGTTTTTGGCATATACATTGACAAGTTGGAAGATTGTCTGGAAGAAGCAAGTTGTGTCGGCCCTACTCTCACTGATATAGTCATCAATCTTCTTCTTTATGCCAATGATATCGCTCTTATGGTAAGGAGTCCCCACAATCTTGAAAACCAACTAAGAATCCTCAAGGAGTTTTTCTCCAATATGGGTATGATTGTTAATACTGACAAGACTAAGGCCATGATCATTAAATCCAATAAGATCACTTATGATACCTTCGTATATGAAAACAACAACTTGGCGGAAGTGACTTCATATGTGATGTCCCCATCCGCTTAAGAGTCACAAGGGGAGCATTCTACTAGCCTAATTACGTTCTTGTGGGCTAAGGCATAAAAGTGAACTAGGGGATATAATTCGCCTAGGAGAACTTTATAAAGTAAAAGTGGGAAAGAGGGGACACGGGTCCTAGGCTAATTAAAAAGTCACTTTAAAATTATAAAGTGAGAAACCCACTAAAGTGACTTTTATTTTAATTAAATAATAATGGAGCGGGAAAAAGGCTCAAGTGAACATAAAAGGAAAAAATGAGGAGTTTCCTCTCATTCTTACGCTTGCTTATTGAGAAAATAAATTTAGAGAGCTCTTCGAGAGTTTTCTAGGGTTTTTGGAAATCCTTGCATTTAGTTCTGGTTTCGGTGTTGCAACAATACACCCTAATCAGTTTGAGGAAAGAATCGCTTAAAATTTATTCATTGTATTGACCGTATTTGGGTTATTTTCATGGTGGCTAATTCCTTGCCTACTGAAATTGATTTTTAACACAAGAGGGCGAGTTTGGATTCAAAGTTGATTATTGGATATTGGAACATCCATTTCTCTGTGTAGGGGCCGAGTTACCTCCTCTTGGGGTGGATATTCTCCAATCTGGGCACTTACATTTGTAGTTGGGCACTCATCTCTTGCAAGGCCACATTATTACACTCCTGGCACACTTATCTAAGCATTGGGATATTGTTCTCCTTGTTGGGAAAACTAGGACGAATTTATCACATAAAGACTGTAGTTTGAGCATTGTGGGAAGCCTCCTTGTGAGTTGGGGACGAATTTCTCTTATGGGTCGAAGTGTGGGCTGAGAGGCACGATTTCTAAGTCTAGAATCTGAGTTGGAGTCCCTTACATCCTGCAGAGACAGAGTTATTTACCCATGTCGAGTCTCATATTCTATGGGTCGTATTTCCTACCTAGCCAACACATTTCTTCTTGGAAGGGTGTGTTGTCTCAGAGCAGAGTTTATTCTTCATATTCTTGGGTCCTGTCATCATTGCAAGGCGAGTTGGGAATGTGTATCGAGTTGCTGGCTAGTGGAGCCATATTCTCTTAATTTGAGCGCATTCACCTTGCAAATTCTTGCAGTTGTGATTGTGGACACTGATAACTGGGTGTGTGAGACCCTTTTGCAACTATTTACAGTGCTAGTTTTTCAACACATGTAAAGATTACCCACATCAATAAATATCAGGTTCTTTACTTCACATTTGTAATTCTATTTTCTCTTCAATCAATGTGCAAGGGTTGTAACAATTTATTTAGTGCAATGGTTGCTTTGAGATTCATATATGATGGATGATTTCATTTTATCTTTATCTCCTAAATTTGAGTAGCCATTAGATCTCAAGGAAAATAACAATCTTTGATAAAAATACTATATCAGCAGACATATAATTCTTCTAAACCACAACTATTTGACAAAGTAATTACACTCTAAACCAAGAATATTTTCCAAAAAATTTGAGTGGGAATATTACAGTGCTATCAGAGCATGTTCCTCGACAACTGTGGGGTTTCAGGGCAGTTTTGAGTAAGTTTTATGAGAGGGGGAGATGACAGAAATATCACATACATGAGGTGTAGGTACAGATCTCAAGAACCTCCTCAAGGGCATAGAGAAGAAGTGGAGTTGGGTGAAGAAGGAATAGCACATTCCGGAGTAGGTAAAGAGAAGGATCACATGGGGCAAGAAGAAGAACCATGAATTGGCAGCCTCTTCCAGATGATGAACGATTTGTCCAAGGGCCAAAATATGATGATGGAACTATTGGGGAAGCTAGCACTTAACACCATATAAGGGCAACCTAAACAAAATTAGTATGGTGAAAGGGGCTCTAACAACGTGGAAGGGACTCATTCTCGCACTACCATGTAGAGCCACCCTCACTTATACACCAAGACACCCAGACCCACCATGCCATAGTTCTTGAGTGGCGAGGTAAAGCCGTAGGGGCCAACAGAGTAGGATGACTCTTACTTGACCTATTTGGAGGAGTACAAGAGGTTGGGAAATGATTTTCAGGCAGTTATGTCCTTCAATGACTTTTTCCACCTTAAAATTAAGAATCAACCTAGAGGGGCTAAAAGGACACCCAACCATTAGATTCAGAAGACATTGGGGAAAGTGATCATTCCCAACTTTGATGGCTCCTCAAAATGTTCGGCAAGGGCTTGGGTGCAAAAGCTAGACACATATTTCCAGATACAGCTGATGACAGAGATAGAGGCCATTAAATTGGCTACTCTACACTTAGATGGAGAGGCCCATGAGTGGTGGTACCATGGGTTAGTGATGTTGGGTCATGCAGGAATCACATCATACCTCAACTTCACATAGAGGATCATTGAGAGGTTTGACATGAAAGACCCCAAAATTCATTTTCAAGAGTAGGTTCATCTCAAACAGACAAGTATCCCTGAGGAATTTGTCTTTGAGTTCCAAAGATTAGCAGTGATGTTGTTTATTAAGGGGTTATATAAACCCTTGCATGGTTGGGTCAAGGCTTATAAGCCATCCACCCCGCAGGATGAAGTCAGTAGATCTAGGGACATGCAAGATGTTGTTCCTAAGAGTAGGTTCCCTCTTAAACTCACCTTCCCCTAGAAGAACAAGGAAGTCAAACCATTTCAGAAGGATTGGGCAGGTAAACCGAAATAAGATGAGGAGACCAGAAGGGAGATAAGGAAGAATAATTTATGTTTCAATTGTCAGGATCCTTGGGTTCCAGGACACAGGTGTGTGGGGAAGTACAAAGTGGGCAAGGCCCATTACATTGAGTTCTGTTCTGAAAGTGACAGTGATACAGAGGATGAGAGGAACAAACATGAATAGGGACACTAGGCATCAGGTGAGGAGACATCACAGGAAGGGGCTAAAGTCCCCATTATGGAATCCATGTCAAGACTTCCTAGGTACCACACATTCAAAGTCAGAGGGGTCCTGCAGGGACACAAGGTTACGGTGTTGATTGATAGTGGGGAATCCCATAATTTTATAGATGCACCCTTGGTGGAGAGGTAAGGGATCCCAACAAAGGAATTTGAGGGGTTCACATCGATCATACCCGATGACCATCAAATGGAATGTATAAGATGGATTCCCAAGTTGAAAATAACCATGGGGAATTATACATTCATAGGTGACTTTTTTGTGGTGGATGTGCCAAATACTAATGTCGTACTTCGGGTTTAGTGGCTATACTCCCTTGGGAAATACACTACTGATCAGAGGGCCATGGAAATGGAATTCATAGGGATGGATGGAAAAAAGGTAGTTTTGCAGGAAATGCACCAGTATCCACCCAAGATTGTATCATCCCACAACATGGAGGTAGTGATGCAGCATTGAGACCTAGAATGGGCAGTGGAGTGCTACATCTTTGACGGGGAGCTTCTAGATCATCATCGACAACATCCATACAACATTCAGGTATTACTTTGTAAACACCAAAAGGTTTTTGGTGAAATTCTTCTAGGATTTCCCCCAGATAGAGGGTTTGAGGATATTATAGAATTAGAAGAAGGGTTTAAAGCAGTCATAACCAATCCTTACCACCATCCCAATATGTACAGAGACGAGATAGAGAAAACGGTCAGGGAGTTGTTGAAGATGGGTCACATCTGGCCTAGTTCTAGTCCCTTTCCTTCTTTGGTAGCGTTGGTCAAGAAGAAGGATGGTACCCCGAGGATGTGTATTGATTACCGAGCCCTTAAAAAGAACACTATAAAGAAAAAGTATCCAATTTCAAGGATCGATGAGATGATGGATGAGTTGAGGGGAGAAAAATAATTTTCAAATATTGATCTTCGTTTAAGATACCACCAGATTAAAGTTCGGGAGCAGGACATCACAAAGACTACTTTCTGATGTCGTTATGGTCATTATGAGTTTCTCGTTATGCCATTTTGGATAACTAACACTCTCACTACATTCCATTCTTGCATGAACCATTTGTTCAATGAGCAATTGCATAAATTTTTACTAGTCTTCTTCGATGATATCCTCATTTATAGCAAGACTTGGGAGGAACATCTCAGGCACTTGGATGAGGTGTTGGCAATCTTGGAGGATCAACAACTCTACGCCAAAGAGTCTAAGTGTAAATTTGGTATGATTGAGATTCTTTATTTGGGGCATATAATCGAGGAAAATGGGGTCCAATTTCACCAGGATAAAATCAGAGCAATCTTAGAGTGGCCAACCCCCAGAAATGTGACCGAACTGAGGAGATTCATAGGCCTCTGCACTTATTATAGGAAATTTGTTAACGAGTTCTCATAATGGACGACACCTCTTACAAATCTCACTAAGAAGGGAGCTTTGAGTTGGACAGATGAGGCCCATGCGACATTCAAAAACATGAAGCATGTAATGAGTTCGTGTCAGGTGCTAGGTTTACCAAACTTCACTCAGCGATTTGTGCTTGAGTGTGATGCTTCAAGAACATGGATAGGAGCAATGCTAATGCAAAATAGTCATCCCATTTCTTTTGAGAGCGGTAAACTTAGGGAGTATGAGAGACATTAATCGGTATACGACAAGGAGATGTTGGTCATCATGCATGCCTTGGACAAATTCAAATAGTACCTAGTGGGGAACAGGTTCAAAATAAAGACAGATCATAACAGTTTGAAGTTCCTCATGGATCTGAAGGAATTGAGTGAGTGACAATAGAAGTGGATCAACAAGATCCAAGCCTATGATTTTTTGATTGATTATGTGGAAGGGAAAAATAACATAGTGGTGGATGCCCTCTCCAGGATGCCACCCATGTTTTCCCTCATGGATGTAACAACAAATTGGAAAGCTCTCCTTTTTGTAAAGTATTCAAAAAATAAATTTTCTTGCGAGATATTAGATGGTAAAATCCAAGATGACTGTTATAGAGTGATCGATGACATCATCTATTACAAGGACATGATCTACTTGGTTCTAGAATCTCAGTTAAAAGAGAAGGTCATACATGTAGCCCACGGTTCACCATTATCACGACATCTGGGCTACTTAAAAAATTACAGGAAGATCAGAGAAAGGTTTGCATGGAAGGGCCTCAAGAACGATGTTATGATATTCGTGAAATAATGTATTAGTTGTTAGTAGAACAAAGCAGAGCACATTGTTGGCATAGGGGAAAACCCAGGGTTCAACTCTAACAGTGCACCAACAAGCCCTAACTACTGGCCCTTTCGGCAACACCTGCGAGGCAGATGCAGTCTCACCCAAATTAGCAATAGGGGGTTGCAGGACACAGGTGTCTACAACCAGAGGAAATGAAAAGTGGATCCAGGGAAACTCACGTTCACCGATATAGTTATTCTTCATTGACTTAATCCTACTTTGCACAATATATCTTAGATCTAACAAAACATCACTATAAAATCATATTAAATGATAGAAATAATCAACAATAATCACACATAACACCAAGATATATGTGGTTCACCCTCTCTCTAGGGCTACGTCCACAGAACTGTGCTTTATAATATATTAGATGAAAGCATACAGTTCTATCTGCACTCTTAGCTTGTAGATCTCTGTTTCTTTCTCTTCTTCTCTCCCCTCCCTGTGCACCCAACTACAGGGTTGATCTTCGCACCTAACTGAAGATCTTACAACACAAACTTCTCTCACCACACAATACTTCTCTCTCAACAATAACAACAATCACTCATCATAACATAATTGAACCCATCTCAGGTCCTCTTAACCTTTATTTATACGTTACAATGACTCTCGGAGAACCTTAGGCCGAAACCTAAGTGTCAAAACCCTAAATACCAAAACTCTAGGTGTTTAAAACCACAGGTCAACTTGACCCACGTTTTCAGGGCTTTGCTAGCCCGTCTTTCCTTCTTTTTTGCGAGGTGCACCAAAGCATCCATTGGTGTCTTTTTTAGCTTGTTGGCTTGTCTACGATCCATCTTCCTTGTTGATCTGTCTTCCTTAATATCCCCGTCCAATGACTTTCTTTCTCTTACTTCAGTCCTTCTTTTCTTCTCTTTTGGCCACTTTGACCCAATCTCATTCAACTTGTCTTCTTCCCAATTCTCACTTCATGATTCTTTCCTTAATCTTCGATTTCTTCCATGACCAAGGGCCAACACCCCCCCAACACTCACATGTGACTCGTCCCAAGGCACTTTAGGTCTGAACCTTCTATTTTTCTTTGTCTGCAGACTATGCGAGGTAGCATGTGCTTTCTACTCTATCCATATATTCTCTATGTAGACTGTCTTTTTTGTGTTTGGTACCCAGTTTCAACTGCACCTGGTACCTACACCCTTTTCTTCATTCTTTTGCTGAGAGATGTGAGGCATATGGTTGTCATAGTATAATTTCAACTAGTTGCCATTCACTAAACCTTCCTTCCACTCTCCATTTAGTGTCTTCAACTATGCATCTCCTCCTTCTATAACATATGCGACCTCAAATGGCCCAAGCCAATGTGTTCTAAAATTTCCTGGATGCTTCATGAACTTGTCATATACCAATACCAAATCTCCTTGCTTAAAGGATTTCTTCTTGATATGTCTGTCATGGTAGGCCTTTTTTTGTTGCTTCTATACCTACTGATGGAATACTGCAATAAATTTGTCTTCTTCTAGTTCTACCAACTGTGCAAGCCTCTCTTGAACAACTCTAGTGTCATCCATATCTATGAATGTTGCAATTATGAGACTAGGAACCAAATATTCCATAGGGACAACTGATTCTAGACCATAAATCAACTTAAAGGGAGTCTTCATTGTCAACTTCTTGCAAGTAGTTCTATAGGCCCATAGCACTGTTGGTACTCTTAGATCCTAGTCATCCCTGTTCACACTACAAATATTCATCAGTGTTGTCTCCAAGATCTTGTTGAAAGCTTCGACCTTCCCATTCACTTGTGGATGGTAGGGAGTACTCTTCTGATGGTGGACTTCAAATTCCTGATTCAAAGCTTTGATAGTCTTATTAATAAAGTGTGTACATTGATCACTCATCAGGGTCTTCGGGCATCCAAACCTAGTTATGATATCATCAAATACAATTCGTGTAGTTGTAGTTGCACTACAATCCTTAACGGCTCTTGCTTCTGCCCATCTTGTCAAATACTCTGTTGCAGTGATGATGTATCTAGCTCCTATGCGCTTTCCTGGTGGGTTGATAGGTCCCACAAAGTCAATGGTCCATTTCTCAAATGCTTGTAAAGTTAGTTGTGGTGCTAAAGGCATCTCATCTCTTCTGGAAGGTTTCCCAATTCTTTGGCATACATAGCAGGCTTTATAATATTCCTTAGCATCTTTATGTAATGTAGGACACGAGAGGGCATCTTTAAGAACCTTCTACGCTATTGCTTTCCTGCATAGTGTCCTCCTGTGATGAATTCATGTGATTATGCCAGAATCAGTGGCCTCTCTGCCTCCATAACACATCTCCTCAGGATCTCATCAGATCCCATATTGTATAGTTTTCCAACTATAAGTCAAAAATCTGCAGCGCGAACTACCAGTTGTTTCTTCTAGATGATTGTATATTCGCGAAGTGCCATTCATGTTGATAGGAACTGGACTATCTTGGAAAAGTGATCATCAACCCTTCTGATGGCCATCAACTGTGCATCTGGTAGTGTATCCTTCAAACTAGTAGGTTCCTCTCCATGCTGCAACCTAGACAAGTGGTTAGGTCCCTTGTTCATTCTCCCTAGCTTGACCACAATCTCAAAACCATATTCCTGGAATAACAGTAACCATCTGCATATCCTTCCCCCCAACACTATCTTGTTGACTAGGTATTTCAATGCAGAGTGATTAGTGAACATCTTAAAATTTCCTCCCATCAAGTAGTGTTGAAAATTCTGCAGCGCGTACACCATGGATAAACCTTCTCTCTCAGTGGTAGTGTAGTTTATCTCAACTGTAGATAGCTTACTACTAGCAAAGGATAACATATGGTCAATATCTCCTGCTCCTGGTTGTGTTAACACTGCTCCTAGTGCAATAGATGAAGCATTGACATGCACATGAAATTCCTTGCTCCAATTTGGGAAAACCAGAATAGGTGCAGTAACCATTTTTCGTTTCAGTGTGTCAGAGCTCTACTAACATTCTTTTGTCCATTGAAATTGACAATCTTTCTTTAATAACTTCTCCATAGGTGTTTTAATCTATGCATAGCCCTTAATGAATTTCCTGTAGTATCTAGTATGTCCCAACACAATGCGCAGTTGTCTGACTGAGGTAGGGGGGGTAGATCAACAATAATGGCAATCTTGGATTTATCTACCAGCAACCCCTGCTTACACACGATATTCCCTAGAAACACTCCAAAGGGTGAAAAGAAGATGCACTTCTTCAGGTTTAGGGAAATCTGACATTGCATGCACTTATCCAACATTAGTCTTAAACATTCAATATGGTTTTGTAATAATCTAAAAACTGTCCAATCATCAAAATATGCTTCCAAAACTTTGTGTAAAAACTCCTTGAATGCTTCGACTACCACCCTAGAAAACATGGTTGGTGCATTCTTCGATCCAAAAGGCATCACTGTGTACTGGTAGGATCCCCATTCTGTTGCAAATGTGGTCTTGTGGCGATCTTCCTTGGCAATCCTGATCTGGTGATAACCTAAAAATCCATATGTGACGGAGTAAACTTCCTGACCTCCCACATTGTTTAACACTTTGTCTGTAAACGGTGGAGGGAATGGGTCATGCAAACATGCATCATTCAGCTTCCTGAGATATACACAAATATTGATCTCTCCTGTCTTCTTATCTTGTACCACCATAGGGCTAATCCATTCTGACTCTTCCACAGGTTCTATGATTCATGCTTCGAACATCCTGTCTAGTTCAATATTCACTTTCTGCTTATATTTGGGATTCAATCTGTAGGGTCTCTACTTAACTGGCTTGGCATATAGCTTCAAGGGGATCTTGATCTCTCCCATGGGACCCTTAATTCCCTTCATATCAATGAACTTGGTTGGGAACAAGTCTTGATATTCATGTAGTAGTTCTGTGACCTTATCAATGGTGGCATCATCCCAATAATCTCCAACATTAGCAAGCTTAGGTGCTTGCTCTGTTCCAATATTAACTTTATTGATTTTGATTAGTTGTCCTATGAAAGGTAGTTCGACTCCTGGTCCTTCTACATCTCTCCGTCCTTCTATTTTTGTGATGTTCACATTCCTAGGGTCATCATCTTCATCAGCATTGATATTGTAACATCCTTGCAATTTTTGAAGAGGTTCATTCCGTTCATCCTCTTCTTGCTCAATTGGGAGGCTAGGTGCCTCCTCAAAGAATTTTTGTCTTACAACTTGTAGAGCTTGATCTACTGAAGGGTATTGTCTTTCAAATGAAAATGTAGCTACAAAGTTTTGAGTCATACCGTACCAATCTGAGGTGGTGGGGCACAGTTCTGCTTGAAGATACCAATTGATAGGCGTTGTGTCCAGATTGTTGATGAACTTATGAACCCACTGTCTTTGAGGAATTCTACTCCAGGCCTCCTCACAACCTTGCACATGGTCCTTCAGACAACTTTGACATGTGTATCGAACTTCACATCCTTCTACTTGTTCTGACAAATGCACTGCCATCAAAGTGCGACATTGAATCCAATTTTAGATGTTCTTTTTATGTGTCCCCCACCATTTTGCTAGATTTTCTTTCAAAGCCTCATCCAGTGCCAACAATCTCTATTGTACTGGTACAATTTATTCAAAATCTGATAAGAATGTTTCTAATTGATTTAAACCATCAAATTTGGGAAGATTACTTATTGTTGTGTTGATCCAACGAAATTCTCTAGTCAATCTAGCACATCGCCATGCATAAAATTCATACATTTTGTTCTTTTAGTTCTCTAGAGCTTCTTCTGAGTCTGATGAACATGCATTGTCACTTCCCCAACTTAAATTCCCATCTTCCGTAGGGTTAATGTAATCTTGTTGTCTCGCTATTAATATATATATATATTCTCTATCTCATATGTGCAGTCTTCTTCTCGGATGGGTTCTGTGTATCTTCGACCTTCATCAGGATCCATAGGTGCGATGACCCTAAGGCCATCACCTTCAAACATCATTCTTCTTTTCTTTAAGTAAAAAATAGTGGAATTTTTGAAAGCCCAATCAATTCCTAACAACACAGGATAAGGAAAGCTATCATCAACTATCTCAATCACATCAAAGTCCACAAATGTTCTTACCCCATCGATGTCCACAGGGACATGCTCTAGTCTCCCAAAGGGGTTTACTGCCTGCTGATTAGCCATCCTAATCCTGATAGGGGAATAAATTAACTTAGGTTTTCCCATCAGTTCCCAGTTCTGCTTCGTCATAACATTGACTTCTGATCCTAAGTCGAGGACCACATAATCTATATCATTATCTCCAATCTTAGCATTAAGGTGTAGTTCTTTATTTTTCCTTCTATTTTTGGATACTTGATGTATCGCTCTATTCAGTAGAGGGTCTACCTTCCCTGGTTCATACTGTCGGATCAAGTGTTGTATTTCTTGTATGGCTCTTTCATCCTTAATCAAATCAATGAACGTATACAAGAAACTAACAAGCTTGCTAACCTCTTTTCCTTCTCCCAGTGATGCAAACTGATTGAATGCCAGAGGCATCCCACATTCTCTCACTTCTGGTTGTGCCTTTGATGAAGAAACCTGATCTCCTCCAAATTCTTTTCTTGCCTCTTCAAATATCTTCTTTTCTTTCCTCGGATCAAACTCTGGTGTCTTCTCTGCAGTTCTTCTAACCCCTGATTCGTCTATAGTATTTGTTGGAGTCATCTTGTCTTCTCCTATAGAAGTGCCTCCTCTAGTGATAACAACGACTCTAGGATCTACTCCATGAGGTTCTGCTAAGATTAATTGTACTTGTGGGTTTCCTCCTCGTTTCTCTTGACGTTTGGCTAACAACATAGGACAATCTTTGATGACATGTTCAAATGAGCTGCAGTAGCTGCAAGTGGTACAAGGGTTCTGACAGTCCCTTGATAAATGTCCTGGCTATGCACGATTATAAAAAATGATTTGACTTCGACCTCAGCCCATACCTCCTCTTCATCCTCTTCCTCTGAATCCACCGTGAGGGTTGAAGTTTTCTCTTCCTAGGGAGTTAAACTGCGTATTATTTCCTTCTTGTTGTACTTCTCCTTGAATTATATATGCGTCTCTTGATATTTCATGCAAGAGGTCATAAGCCCTACAATCTTTCTCATCACGTCCCACAGATTTACAAAATGTGCAATAAAGGTTGGTAGGTGTCTAGACATATTTTTGCATGTAATAGCATTCACCATGGCAATGTCTATTTCTACATACCTCGCACCAAGGTAGAGTAACCTGCTTCAAAGGGATCGAAGCTCCTGAAGCCAAGTACTCATGAAATAGAGGACAATGCTCCATGTCATGGCCCTCCGATTTGCATATGATACACCAAATATCTTCTCTTTTATCTTTTCCCTTATCCTTTTTCATATCTTCGACTTGCAGTGATAAGCTAGTTAGCTGAATCAAAATTTGACTCATACCTGAGCTGAATTCTCCCATAGAGGTTGATTCTAGTTTCATGGCAATTTCCAATGCCTCATCTTGCGAAGCGATCTTCTGTTGCATCATAGGGACTCTGATGTGTGGTAAGAGGGCAACAATGAACCATTCTTTATTATGTTCATCTGGAATATGAAAACTCAAATGACCTGTCAGGGTCTTAAACCTCTGATCAAACTCCTAAATAGGTTTATCTACTCTCTGCTTGATTTCTTTCAACTCTGTAATGCACTGTGACTCCGACTTGTGTTTCTTGAATTCAAAAATCAATGCAGTCTTGATCTTGTTCATCAGTTTTGGTTGTGGAACTCCTTGGACGAACTTCGTGTACCAACTCAGTGCACGATCTCTCAGGGTAGTACTAAGTTGATCTCTCTTAACATCTTTGTCAGTGGCGTTCTTAATACTCCATACAGCTTCGCATAAGAACCAATGATGATCAGGGTCTTCAAATCCATCTCCCCTAAAGGTGGGTAACCTCATCTCATCTGCCATAGATATTCCTAGGGTTCTTGACTAAGTATGCACTAAACCACTTGTACTAGTGCTCTGATAACTTAGGTTACTCTGGTTACTTAATGCTGCTAAAACAAAAGGAGGAGTAATAGTACTTACTTCAATAGTCTGTGCAGTTTCTGAAGTTTCTGACTCTTCTCGGTGAGGTTCTTCAGTCTTCCCTTCTTTTTACCTAGCAGACTCTGAATGTTACTCATTCAATAACTCTTCTTCTTCTCCACTGTAGAACCCTTCTTCTTGTGCTGGTGGTTCATGATTATGCTCAAACAAGTTCACTAGAGGAACTTCTCTAAATTACCTCCCACTCTGCGTGTGTCCAACCTCTGTGTTGTTGTCACTATCCGAGTTCTTGAAAATTATCTCTTTAATCCAAATGATTACTGTATCTTCAAGATGTTCTTCTCATGCAATAACATCTTGATCTGCAGCTTCAGAAAATGTAAAAATTTTCCTCTAGGTCCCTTAAAGAAATATATCTCGGCTTGGCTATATGATTATACTCTATCAATAGAAAACTCAGTAATGTACCCTCCAATGGTACTATCAAACCAGTGATCATCTGCTCTTGACACGAGATTATAAACTCTCTTGACCTTCTCGATCACCACCGACGTCCAAACCAAAGGTGGTCCGAGTTTGATTTTAAACTGGGTATTTGCTAATCCGGCTAGCCACTTGTATAGCTCCTTATGAATTCCTCCAAAGAAAATATCATGTATATTGGTAAAGATATACTTTCCCAACCAATCCTCTATGCTAAGATTAGGGTTCTTGTTCTGGGCTTTTGCGAAGTCCTTTTCTTGTTCTTCTATCCACTTCTGAATCTTTGTCTTCGACGGAAACCACCTTGACATTCCCTCAATAAGATCTCGGTTCCGGCAATGAAACCATTTGTTGGCACACGGTTAGACCTAGGGTTCAACTCTAATAGCACACCAACAAGCCCTAACTACTGGCCCTTTCAGCAACACCTGCAAAGTAGATGCAGTCTCACCTGAAGTAGCAATAGGGGGTTGCAGGACACAGGTGTCTACAACCAAAGGAAATGCAAAGTGGGTCCAAAACAACAACAACACAACATCTAGATATAATTTACTAACTTAAACCTACTTCGCACAATTATATCTCATATCTAACCTAATGATGCAACAACAGAGTAATCAGAAGGAAAAAGAACACCACATCAATCACACTGAACACAATATTTACACGGTTCACCCTCTCTCTAGGGCTACATCCACAGAACTGCGCTTTATAATATATTAGATGAAAACATACAATTCTATCTGCACTCTTATCTTGCAGATCTCTCTTTCTTTATCTTCTTCTCTCCCCTCCCTGCACACCCAGCTGCAGGGTTGATCTTCACACCCAACTGAAGATCTTACAACACAGACTTCTCTCACCACACAATACTTCTCTCTCAACAATAACAACAATCACTGATCATAAAATAATCGAACCCATCTCAAGTTCTCTTGACCTTTATTTATACGTTACAATGACTCTCAAACAACCTTAGGCCAAAACCTAGGTGTCAAAACCCTAAATACCAAAACCCTAGGTGTCTAAAACCCTAGGTCAACTTGACTCGTGTTTTCAGGGATTCACCAACCTGTCTTTCTTTATTTCTTGCGACGTGCTCCAAAGCATCCATTGGTGGATTTTTCCTCTTGTTGGGTTATGTACAATACATCTTCCTTGTTGATCTGTCTTCCTCGATCTCCCCATTCAACGAATTTCTTTCTCTTACTTTGCTCCTTTTTTTCTTCTCTTTTGGCCACTTCGACCCAATCTCAGTCAACTTGTCTTCTGCATAGTTCTCACTTCACGCTTCTTTCCTTAATATCCACTTTCTTCCATGACCAAGGGCCAACACACACCCATCCGGTCGGGTTACTTCAGGCTCTAGCCATTCCAGAACAAAAATGGTAGAGTGTATCGATGGAATTCATTACATGGCTACCCTTGGAAGAGGGTAAGTATTGTAACTATGTGGTGGTGGACAGGATCACCAAGTTTGCCCATTTCTTCTCCATCCCTTCTAAATATTCAACAACATAGGTGGAAAAATTATTCTTCATGGAGGTTTCCAAGCTGCATGGTTTGCCCAAAACTATCGTGAGTGATAGGGATAGTCAGTTCATGGGAGGCTTATGGAAAGAATTTTTCAAACTGGTCGAGACCAAACTTACACCCAACACGAGCTACCATCCCCAGACTGACGAGAAAACAAAGATCATAAATAAATGGATTGAAGGGTATCTGATGAATTATATATCAGGACAATAGAAGGCTTGGATCAAATGGTTGTATCTCAGGGAGCACTGTTACAATACATACTATCATATGTCAATCAGGATGTCACCCTTCAGGGCGCTATATGGATATAATGCCCATACATTTGTTGACCAGATCTTTGGGGAGAGTCGGGCCCAAAAGCTAAAGACTAGATCCAAGAGAGTCAAGGCATCCTTAAGACTCTCAAAGACAATTTGCAGATGGCCTAGAATCAACAGAAGATATATGGGGATCGACATAGGGTGGAGCGCAACTTTGATTTGGGGGATTTGGTGTACCTTCTCCTACAACCTTATCGACAATCGTCACTGAAAATGAGAGGGGTGGAGAAGTTGAAACCTCGATTTTATGGACCTTACAGGATTCAATAAAGGATTGGGGAAGTGGCCTATAAACTAGAAATTATGGAGGGATGCAGGATACATAACTTCTTCCATGTTTCATGACTCAAGAAGGAATTTGGACAACATGTTGTCACTTCTACCGAGCTTCCACCATTAGATGAAGAGGGACAGTTGGTTCTGGTTCTTGAAGAAATTTTGGAGGGCAGGGAACAAAAGTTAATAAATAGGACTATTAAAGAGTACCTTATCAAATGGAAATATCTTCCTATCGAAGATGTTATATGGGAGGGAGAGAAGGTGCTCCAACATCCCAGTTTGAAATTGCTTGTGGATAAGAAATCCTGGGTGAGGAGGACTGTGATGTCCCCATTCGCTTAAGAGTCACAAGGGGAGAATTTTTCTAGCCTAATTAAGTTCATGTGGGCTAAGGTGGAAAAGTGAACTAGGGGACATAATTCTCCTAGGAGAACTTTATAAAATAAAAGTGGGAAAGAGGGGACAAGTGTCCTAGGCTAATTAAAAGGTCACTTTAAAATTAAAAAGTGAGAAACCCACTAAAAGAGACTTTTATTTTAATTAAATAATAATGTAGCGGGAAAAAGTCTCAAGTGAACATAAAAGGGAAAACATTAGGAGTTTCCTCTCATTCTTATGCTTGCTTATTGAAAAAATATATTTGGAGAGCTCTTGGAGATTTTTCTAGGGTTTTTTGAAACCCTTGCATTTATCTCTGGTTTTGGTGTTGCAATGATACACCCTAATCAATTTGAGGAAGGAATCGCTTCAGATTTCTTCATTGGATTCACTGTAGCTGGGTTAGTTTCATCGTGGCTAAATTCCTTGCCTACTAAAATCGATTTTTATCACAAGAGGGAGAGTTTGGATTCAAAGCTGATTATTGGATATTGGAACATCCATTTCTCTATGTGGGGGATGAGTTACCTCCTCTTGTGGTCGATATTCTCGAATCTGGGCACTTACATTTGTAGTTGGGCACTCATCTCTTGCAAGGGCACATTATTACACTCCTGGCACACTTATCTAAGAGCCAAGCTATTGTTCTCCTTGTTGGGTGCACTGAGACAAATTTATCACATCAAGACTATAGTGTGGGAATTGTGGGCGGCCTCCTTGTGAGTTGGGGACGGATTTCTCTTGTGGGTCAAAGTGTGGGTTGAGGGGCATAATTTCTAAGTCTATAATTTGAGTTGGAGTCCCTTACATCTTGTAGAGACAAAGTTATTTACCGATTCGAGTCTCATCTTCCGTGGGTCGTATTTCCTGCCTAGCCAATGCATTTCTTCTTGGCAGAGTGTGTTGTCTCAGAGCATAGTTTATTCTTCATATTGTTGGGTCTTGTCAACATTGAGAGGCGAGCTGGGAATGTGTATCGATTTGTTGGTTAGTGGAGGCATCTTCTCTTAAGTTGGGCGCATTCACCTTGCAAATTATGACAACTCTGATTGTGGGCACTGATAACTAGGCGTGTGAGACCCTTTTGTAGCTATTTACAGTGCTAGTTTCTCAAAACATGTAAATATTACCCACATAAATAAATATTAGGTTCTTTACTTCACATTTGCAGTTCTATTTGTTGTTCAATCAATGTGTAATGGATGTAACAATTTATTAAGTGCAATGGTTGTTTTGAGCTTCATATATGCTGGATGATTTCAGTTTATCTTTATCTCCCAAATTTGAGTAGTCATTAGATCTCAAGGACAATAAAAATATGTGCTAAAAATACTATATCAACAGACATATAATTCTTCTAAATCACAAGTTTTTGACGAAGTAATTACACTCTAAACCAATAAGTTTTTCTAGAAAATTTGAGTGGGAATATTACATCATACAATATCTTGGAATCAATATTCACCACAAGCTCAACTAGAATTATAGCATTGAGAAAATGATTATTGGGGGATGGAAAGCTTATTATGGGCTTGAAAACAATTGTAAATCAGTCGATCTTTGGATATGGGATAAGACGAAACTCCTCTTTGAGACTCTTGTTACACCTTTTTTTCTTTATGGATGTGAAGTCTGGGGATGTAGTATCTCTCGCAAATCCTGGAGAAAGATAGAGAAAATAGAAATGACTTTTATAACCCATAATCTGAAAATTAAAGGAAATATACCCTACTGTTGACGGGCGAAATTGACCGTCCGTCAACTGGAAGAGTGAATCCGGTTCAGGGTTGTCTAAATAACCCAAGCCGTTTGGTGTAACTCATTCTGACGGGTTTAATGGCTCCGTTAGCCAATCTAAGAATCCTAAAATAAATGAATAAAAGAGAGATATAACTAACTAATTACTAAACACACTATATATATGTGCATATGTTCAAATGTAACCATAGTAGTTGTATTTAAGCAGAATATATACAAGTCTCATTTATTTACATGATTTACAAGCTGCAAGTTTTAATCGAAACTTACGGAAATCAATGGAAAAATGATTGCTTCTAGGAAGCAGATAAAGAAAACACATAAAAATATTTATTGTTTTTCTTTTATAAATTTAAAGAATATTGCAAAAAATTTAATGAAGCATGAACATGTGGATAGTCAAAGATGAACCATATATTCATTGTTTCATTCATAAACAACTTAACTAAATAACACACATAATAACCTGTCGCTAATCAACGAAACTGGTATTTATCTTTTTGTGTTGTATGAGCTCCTGCATGTACTGCTGTTAAGGGAAACCTATAATAGAACAATACTAGCACTTCCAGAATACATTCAAAGAAGTATTTGATATTGGAGTAAATTAAAAACAACAAGAAGACAACTAATTAAAAATTGTGTGATCTTAAGATAATCAATATTTAAGAATGAAAGAAAACTCAATTCTGGGTATTGATATTATCCATCATTTAGCATTAGAAATAAATTCCATAATAATCAAATGATTGATTGATCACACATAAAAAATGGAATAAGAGATTATGGGCAGCATATGACATTTAACAGTATGAAAACACCATATGATTGACAAGCTAAAGCTCAAATCAATCATTATAACATTTTCATAATATACAATAATGAAAGAATGAAATGGAATAAGTATCACACGGGTTTAAAACCAAATATGAATTACTTTCCCATATTCTTTCTCATATATTTATAAAATGAATGAACAGTTTGGGCGTCACTTTTAATTTCCGCCACTTGAAATTTGCCTCTAAAAGAGACCCAAATATCTCCCAAATCATGCATTTCTTTGGGAAAATCTATAAGCAGAAGGTAAATGGGTCCATTTTGGCTATGGGTTTTCAACCGTTTCTCCCAATTCCTCACGGTTTGGCTGCAATCAGTCCTGCAAAATCGTGTGTCTGATCTTGACTCCTTTCCAAATTTTATGTGTTGTTGCTCATAAAATTATTTGTAGCAATCCAATATTATTTTTGGATCAGTCATTTTGAACGTATTTGGATAATAAAATCAAGCCATGATCAGATCCGTATCAATTATTTGATAATAGAAACCTGTGAAACAAAAAGAAACCTAAATTAATAACCTAAAAATTGTGAATAAAACAAAATCTAGAAAAATAAAAAAAAATGAATTTAAATTAACTATAACTTATAAACAAACATTATTTATATTTTCCTTTCAAATGTGATCTTAATTCTAGAAGCTTCAAGTTAATGGAGAAGAGAATAAAATCAAACAAATCATACATAATTCTTTTTTATTTTTTATTATTATTATGAGATGCAAAATGAAAAAAGAATTTAATTAATTAATATCACCAAATGATTTTATGAAAATGAGAAACCAACCAAGATATTATTTGATGAAGTATTGAACACATTATTTAAAATAGTCAAACTTACTAATGAGCAAAAGAATAAACACATAATCATAATTTAAACAAAAGTAAACATTTGATAAAAATTAAAGTTTTTGTTTAAATTGAAATTTTTATGCTCGTTTCTAACTTTTGACATATACTCTTGTAATGAATATTTCATACTATAGTGAATGTCTTAAGTTTGTCTCAAAGCAAGCCAAGGTATGGAACTATTTGAAAAGGTTGATTCTGTAGCTCATTATAATTATCAAGATTCTGATAGGGGCCCTTTAAATTTTGTAAAAATATAGGAGGAGTTGTTGGGGCCCAACACCTACCCCATCCTCCTCTTATATGAAAGCGTTCCCCCCATTGAGAACACGACTATGACTAGATACCTAATGTACGAGAACAAGTTAAATAACATGGAAGACAAGAGGTTTCCTAAAATTGATTCAAAATCCAATCATAACCACCATCGACTCAATTGAGGATGGCATAAAGATTTCCAGTCTTGGCTAAGCTATTAGGGAATCATGGAAGACACCATTTTGTAGAATAAGGATACTATTAAAAATATCATCAAATCAAAACTTAAGGAGAAAATGTGGTGTGATAAAGAGTTAGATGAAAAGGAGGTCGATCAATCACTCAAGGATACCCAGCTAGGAAAATATCCTAGACTAGATGGCTTCACCTTAGACTTCTTTCATTGCTGTTGGAGCATCATCCGGGAAGAGGTTTGAGAAATCATTGAGGACTCTAGAAAATCTAAAAAAGTCCTCCAAGTCCTCAATGCAACTTTCCTCACCCTCATACCTAAGGAAAACAACTCTACGTGCCCATCGCAATTCATGCCTATAGCCCTCTGTAATGTCATCTACAAACTCCTCACTAAGATTATTCCCACCCGACTTAAACCCATTCTTCCTTTCCTGATCTCTCCATAACAATTAGGTTAGGTCGAGGGAAGACAAATTATGGATAGCATAATCCTGGCTCATGAAGTTATCCATTCACTTCACTCTACTAAACTCTAGGTATGCTCCTAAAACTAGATCTATCTAAAGATTTTGACAAATTGAGTTGGAACTACTTAAGATCTTCCCTCCTAGCCTTTGGCTTTGACCTAGCTTGGGTCTCCTCGATAGTCAATCTCACCTCCTCAACTCTATTCTCCATTATTATTAATGGCATCCCTTCCAAGCCCTTCTCTCCTTCATGAGGCATAAGGCAAGGAGACCCGCTCTCACCTTTTCTCTTTATCCTACTGGCAGAAGGACTAAGCCATACCCTTAAAGAAGCCATCAGGGACCACTGTCTCTCTAGCCTCACACCCTATGGCATTTCTCCCCCCATCTCGCATAGCCAATTAGTATATGACATTCTTCTTATGGGTTTGTCCACAGCCAGAGAATCCCTGCGCTTCAAAGCCATCATAGACCTATTCTACGAGGCTTCGGAAATGGAGGTGAATCTACGCAAATCTCAAGTGTTATTTTTTAACACTCCTATGGAAATCCAGTTTCACCTCACACACCTCTTAGGCTTCACCCGTAGCATCCTTCCCTCCGGTTACCTTGGAATCCCCCTCATTGACAACCCACTCAAAAATTCTTCTTGGGACTCCTTACTTTCCAGCTTCAAAAAGAGAATCTTTCTCTAGACCTTTCATTCCCTCAACTTTCCTGGTCACCTCATCCTACTCAAATTCATCCCCTAAGCTCTCCTAGTTTACATCTTTTCAGCCCTGGCGACCCCAACTTTCATTCTTAACACTATGAGAATTCTCCAAAGAAGATTTCTTTGGCAGAGTCACAAAGAGGGGCATAAAATGTCCCTGGTAAGTTGGAAAAAAGTCTACACTCCAAAAAAGGATGGAGGACTCAGCCTACAGGACCCAGCTATCCTCAACAAGGTCCTGAGTGCTAAAATCTGGTGGAGGTGGCTAAAGTGACCACAAGACTTGTGGGCACAATTATGGAGGAATAAATATACCCCCACTTGGCTTGAAACAGAGCTCATCAGGTGGACTGGTCAAAGCCCAGGGTCGTTGATCTGGAATTCTACCAGGAACAACCGCTGACTCATCAACGACCACTCGTTCTGGGAGCTACAGAGTGGCTCCTCAACTAACTTTTGGAGCGAATCATGGCAATAACTACCACCCCTAAACACTGATTTGACTCTCAACAACCTCATCCCCCTTACAACTATTGTTGGACTTCACAAAGTGATAGACTATTGGAAGCCTTTTGATTCAGGGGAAATCTGGCGCACCTGGAAAATCTCGCATGAGCACCTGCACATTCCACTACAACTCAACCTTTGTCCCTTGCTGGAACATCTAGCTGGAATAAAAATTCCCAGTCAACAAGGCAAGGACATACTCAGATGGGGCCACTCCACCACAGGATCCTTTAACATTTCATAAGCTTACTACATAAAAGCGGGACATAAAACCATACCTCGAGAGGATGTTTGGGGGAAAATTTGGGATATGAAAACCTGGCCGAAAATCAACACCTTTCTTTGGTTAGTGGCACACAACAACATACTTACCTGGGATAATCTCTAGAAAAGAGGCTTCAATGGTCCTTCCTGGTGTCATCTATGTGGCCAGTAGGAAGAAACACAAAATCACCTTCTAAATATTTGTCCTTACAACTCATGCATATGGGATCATAGTGCTAGTATCATGAGAATGTCAGATAGGAACCACACAGGCTTAAAGGAAACCATTGAGGGTTGGAGAAGCTTAGCCTACTAGTCACCCATCCTCAACAGAATATGGAAACTGCTTCCAGGTTCCATCCTCTGGAACATTTGGAAAGAAAGGAATGGAAGAATCTTCAAATTGACCACCAGGAGCTGGCAAGAGGTATGGAACACAATCCAAACCAATATCAATGAAACCCTTTTGCTACAACAATGGACAGAGTAGGACCTCACACCCCCTCCGAATGAATTACACATTCTCAAGGAGTGGAAAATCAATTTCACTCCCACACATGAACGATCAATAGCAGCTGCCAGATGACATACAAGCCAAACTCACTGGGATGCTCTGCCTAAAGACTGGTTTAAACTCAACTTTGATGGAGCCTCCAAAGGAAACCCGGGTCCAGCAGGCTATGGGGCAATTATCCGGAATGACAAAGGATAAATAATCCATATCCTGGCAGGTAACATGGGACAAAATACCAACAATGTTGTGGAAATTTGGAGTCTCCTATGCGATCTACAAGTAGCTGCAGAGCAAGAGCTTTTTCCTCTGATTGCGGAAGGTGACTCGCAAATTGTGATAAACCTCCTCATGCATTTGATCAATGGAGAAGACCCGGAGGAAATATCCCCAAGCTGGAGACTAATGAATGGACTTTGCAGAATAAAATCAAATCTTCAGAATTGACGGGTAATCCTCTCATCTCATGTCAGAAGAACGACCAATCAAGTGGTTGACTAGTTAGCCAATATGGGTGTCGAGTTGGAGGAAGGGGTCTTCTCCTTCTCCCCTGACGCTAATCACACACACCCTATAGTCATTGCATGCAGGAACTTGACTCACACAAAAGATTGACCCCAGGATGGGGTGCCCACATGAAATGATGGATACAACACAGTCTAGAGCCACACGGTCAGGCCACATGGAAACATGTGGTAGTCTAATGTCAATTCCACCCTCACAGCCTTGCTGGCATGCAAATGATTTGTCATCATCTTTCCTCCCACATGTGAACCATGCAACTCACACGATTTAGAACCTGCAAGTCTTCATGGCGCTGCACAACGAGCCCTCCCAGTTACCTCAACTCCAGCCGACCGTAATTTCTTCCCCCTTGTCAACTTCACTGGCTCATTTATGTAGAAGCGACTTCCCCGGGGCTCATTCCATTCTCCACCCTACTCTACAGCTCTGGTGTGATTCCTCCATCGACGTTTTGGAGCTCTCTGGTGCTTACCCTCCATTCTGGAGCTCTCTGGTGATATCTCTCCCCTCCTTCATGCCACGACCTAGGGGTAGACCAAGGTGTGGAGCAGCCTGGTACCAAGCCTGGGGAAGGAAACCACCCCCCTTTATTCAGTCGCACGAGGCCCCGAGCCCTTCTCGATCTGTTTCCCCCCATTGTAATTCGACTTCTCCACCTCCATTGGCTCCCATGGATGTTCACCCACCTGAAGAAGGTTTTCCCCCTCCTCTAACCCATTTAGTCATCCCTTCTCCTTCTAAACCGACCATGGATCCAAACTGGCCTCTCCCACCTCTCAAACCCCTACGGTTGTACGGTCGAGTGGTTTGACCTCATGGGCAATTCAATTGGCTATGTGCCACCTCCCCCCTTGCCCCCTCGACGTCCCTTCTTTCCACCACATCCCCAT
>ML790909.1:146330-160681 GCA_009831015.1 Picea engelmannii | reverse complement strand
TCTCCCACCGCCATTCTCCTTTTAACAATAGGGACGATGAGTGAGCTGAGCTCTTGACCACTCTGAGCACCATAAAGAAGGATATGGAGGACATCAAAACGACCATGCGCAAAGTACAGATAAGGGATGACGACCGATGGTGCCACGTGGATAATTTGATGGCATTTCTACAAGACCTTAGAAGAGCCATGGAGGAACGAGAGAAAGGGAAAACACAGGCATCGCAGGTCTACGTCGAGCCGCATCTAGGTCCAGGTTTCTAATGCATTCTCATGTTTTTTCTCTCTTACTGTCATTATTTCAGCCCTGTGTTGCATAGTAGCATTATTTCCCTCATGCACTTGACATCTGGCCCTGCGTGGCCACGCAGATAAGTTTAAATCTATGGACTTCGGAGAACGATGGTTTCCCGAGTGGGCACCGTTACCCTGTTTTTTTTATTTTGGACACTTGGCAGAGGTGGTTTCCCAACAAGGCACCAATGCCAGGTAGTTAGTTACTTTCAGACATTTGTTTTTTTGACCAGGAATCAATACACTGTCTAACTTACAAAAAAAAAAAATTGTTGGATGAAAAAAAAAATTAAGGTATTATAAGGATGTAATCAACCCTAATATAGCAGATCAAAATTATCTCTATGTTTTGACAAGTGTAAAGAAAAAAAAAAACATTGCTAAGATAAGAACAAATTCTCACGAGCTCCATATTGAAACTGGGCGTTGGAAAATTCCTAAAACGCCATGGGATGAAAGAGTGTGCAATCTTTGTGACACCAAGAAGATTGAACATGCAAATCACTTTCTCTTAGATTGTCCAGCCTATACCCACATTAGATCTCAATTTCAAAATATTGGTTAGAGTACCAACCTTCCTAACCTTTTAACTCAACAAAGAAACAAAATTCTAAATAATAGCAAGTAATCCCTTACCATCTTAAGATTCGATAGACCAATTCGGTTTTAGTGGACATTAATCATCATCATCATCATCATTTAGCAAATATATTTCCATTCAAATTAGTAAACAATTTTTTTATCTTGATTATAGACTTTTATTTTCAAACATGATATCCTATACCTTTTTATTTTGTATATAGAGTTTTGTAGTTTGTAAATATTATTGAAAATATCTTAAAAATTAGATTTAAATTATGATAAAAAAAATTAGTTATTACACATTAAGATATATTTTTATATAGTTTATTTAAAACATATACATTATTATAAACATATTCTTAAGATTAATTTTTTCATTTAAGAACAAATTATTAAAGGTTTTTAAATATATAAAATTATATAAAAAAGGAGTACACTAAATTGATTCAATAATATGAGATATATTTAATTTAAACAATGCAAAATCGTTACGAAATAATATGGACCTATTTGAATAGCAGTAGTCTAAACATTCTATATTTTGGTTTTTTTCGATAATTTGTTTTGTTTGATTTTGCTCGAAATTTGGTGATGAATGGTTGGATCTGGAGATTTGAGTGGCTAAGTTTGTATAATCCGAGTGCCCCAGGGGTTTTTTAGCACGCTGAATCCATTTATTCATTCAAAAAGGCAATTTAAACAACAAAAAATAGAGATTTTGTCCAAATTTACATCGTCGGATTCCGACCAATTCGTGTCAGAAAACCCAAAAGGTAGAACGTTTAGCCAACACCTATTTGAATATATTATAGTTAATTTAAACATTGCAAATTATTACGAAATAATATGGACCATTCAAATATGATTACTTTTAAATATTGTAAAATTGTTATGAAATAATGTATAACTATTTATTTGACTAATAGTATAAATTGGAGAGTATGCATTTTTGTGTATAATTGTGTTGAGAGGGACTTTTAAGAGTATAATATAAGAGTGCAGGATTGGGTGCTACTTGGTGTAAATATGAAAATGGGGAGGATATGGTGCTGGTATGTCATGTCTTGTTAGACATGTCGTTTCCACATGAGAAATATTATGATAGATGCAGAAGCATTCAGTTCATGGAGCGGGAGAATATTGGAAATGATTGATGAGTTGATCTCCCAACACTTCATAGTTACATTTTCATTCATGATTGATAGTGGTTCTAGTATCTTTGTACAATATGCTCTAGCTATCATGGTGTTTGTTTGTTGGTTAAGAATGACACCTAGGTGTTCTATGGCTCATTCCAATCCTTGTTGGAATTTTTTCTACCTTTGGTTCACTCTTGACGTGATTTTTTTTCCTTCTCTAGCTTATACTTGGCACATTTATGTTATTCTCCTAAACACTTCCATGGCTCCTCATGCTACTTGTGCAAGGAAGACTCCAGTCCACCAAACTCATGCATCCCTGACTGTGGTGGAAGTTGTAGAGTTCTATATTATGTCAATTCCCCAAGAAGCTTAGGCTACCATGTCGGCTATGGAAGAGATTGTGAAGATTGTTCGAGTTTCCCAGGAAGACAAATAGGTTGATGCACAAATGCAAGATATCATTATGGACCTTAGCTGCACACGAACAAGGGAATCTAAATTTTATAGGACTTTTGAGCTATATATTGACATACTAAGACAATGGTACCTCAAGAAATACTTTCAAAGGACCAAGACTATAAGCAATTTAAGCAACGTCTGGAGGCTTTGGAAGATCATAACAAAGTGCTCATAACAATGGTTTCATGGCTTGTTAAATACAATGGTGGTTCTTTCTAGGCTACTTGGGATGGTCATTTGCAAGTTGAGTCTTCTTTGGATATGACACTCAAGGTCAACACCTCAACGCCTTCTTCTTAGATGCCCCACTTCCATGATTGAAAGCAACTCAATCTTTTTAGGTTAGGATATGTATGGGTTTTTTCTTGTTCAGATGTTCAAGTTTATGCAACAGACATATATTTATCCATCACTCATAGCATTGGATGTAACTTTCGAGAATTGAACCTCAGTGGGGAGGATAACAAGATCCTTCTAACCACCCAAGCTAAAGCCAATTAACATGAAAACAAGGACATACAAAAGTCTTAATATAAAAATGTTTGAACATTGTTCAATTTATAAATGATAAATAAGGTTATCGACAAAGTAATATTTAGAAACCATTTTTTTGGAGTCGTTTTTTTTAATGAAAAAACCAAAAGCATGAAAAAGTTCTAACAATACTTCTTTAAACAATGTACCACTATAAATCCATTTTAACTTTGGATTTATCACTTGCCAAGAGAAATCAAATCCCTCTCAACCCATAATATATTTGAAGTTAAAATGGAATTAAGTTAATTAATAAATAAATAGCTTAAAAAAATACTATTTTAAAATTTTTAATAAAAATATATTATAAAATTTTTAGTATTTAAAATTACAATTATATTTTTTTAAATAATTTATTTATTTAAAATAATAAAATAAAAGAAACTAATTTCATATATAGATGTTGTGATAGATAAAGTGAATAATATAGTATATATTTTTGAATTAGAATTTAAATTTAAACATTTCTCATGAAAATTTAACAAATAGGTTTTTAATTATCAAATTAAAAAAAAAATTATTATAATTTTTAAGTTTATATAAAAAGTTAACATTTCTATTTACTTTGTAATTTTGATAAAAAAATTTAGATTAAAATAGATTTAAAATTGAACAAACAATTGGATATAATATAATTTTAATATTTTTTTTAGTTTTAAACAAATTTTTTTTTATATATTTATAATCAATATTTTAAAAATTCAATTATCTCTAAAAACATTGAAATTTTTTTTTTTATATATTTATAATCAATATTTTAAAAAGTTCAATTATCTCTAAAAACATTGAAAAATGGTTGTAACTCAAATGGTTAAGTAGAAAGTTTATCCTCTTCCTCTAATTTCAAATCCCCACCTTTATGATATGTTTATCTAATTTCAAATCCCACCTGTATGATATGTTACTTTTAGTGAATCTATTTATATTATAATTACTTAATAACAAACTTTCCAAATTATATATATATATATATATATTCAATTCAATTTAATTTAATTTAATTTAGCAAAGTAGTAAATTTTTAGCAAAATGTGGATATAAAGAGACCCATTCACATTCATTCACAGTTTTTTTAGTCATATAGTTCTTTGGTCTCTCTTTAACTTCCCTACTAATTAAAAAATCATGTCATTACACTCTCAGGTATATCTTATAGTTAAGATTTTACTGGACAATGATTATATATATATATATATATATATATATATATATATATATATTATTTTTTAGATATTCAATTCAGCAAAGTAGTAAAGTTTTAGCAAAGTGTGGATATAAAGAGAACCATTCACATTCATTCACAGTTTTTTAGTCATATATTTCTTTGGACTCTCTTTAACTTGTCCTTACTAATTAAAAAAATCACGTCATTACACTCTCATGTATATCTTATAGTTGAGATTTTACTGGACAATGATATTATTTAATATTTGTTGTCAAAAAATAACAAGATGAAGTTCCACACAGAGAATTCACTGGATACAATATTGCTGGCAGATAAGGAAATGAGAAGGTGACACAGCATTTCCATTACTTGAAAGTTGACATCCAACTTGAGAATTGCCACCCATGAACTCCTGGTTCAACGCCTCTCTCGAGTCTCATCCAGTCGCCTTCAGTTGGCCCATCGTTTTGCAGGTCTACTAACCCACTGGAAGAACCCACCCATCATAATGTCCCCTCCCCCCTACTTTTACAGTCCCAGAAGAACCGGCCCACATTAAAATTGAAAACAAGGAGCCAAATCCTGCATTAAGTGGTCACAACTTGCAAGCAGAAAATTCTAAAAAATAATAATTTACTTGAGTCAATTGTCCCATGATGGAGAATTTCTGGCCATTTAGAATTCCAATGCAGGGTAACGTTGAAAGAGTTTTGCATTGGTGTATGATGGAGAAGTATTGATAAAGAGCATTAAGAAATATTGTGAACAATGACAGCTCTTTGCCTGTATTGAGAAATTAGTAAGGAAGAATTGATGAAAATCATTAAGAAATATGATGAAAACTGACAGCTCTTTGCTTGGATTGGGAAATGAGAAAGGAAGTTTTGATGTAGCATTAAGAAATATAGTGAACACTGACAGATGTTTACTTTCATTGGGAAGAATATTGAAAAGCTTTTTATATGTTTCTCAGACCAAATCCAGGTATTTGATTAGGCATTCATATTATTATATTTCAATTCCACTAGCAAGCTTGACATAAATCGAAACCTTGTAAGACCGCACCATAAATATTTTACATCAGCAGACATTTAATGAAAATTTAATAATTAGTAAGTTGTAGTAGTTATTTATTACAGTTTGGAAAAAAATTAATACTGAAAGGATTAGGTAGGAATTTCAAAAGTAAACCACAGTGGTTTTGACAATTCTAGTGTTTGTTATGATCATTTTAATAAAGAAAGTTGAAATTGATTGGTGGGAAAAAGTTTTAAACTTATAGGATGGACAAATTATCCATAACAAACAAAGTTTTGCTCATCAATTTCCATCTCTCAAAAAGAGTATGTTAAACTTGTAACTATTTTTTTTAATGTAATTTAAAGGTTCAAAGTTTTTATTTCTTTTTAGGGTATATTTTTCTAAAAGTCTGATTAAAAAATTAAAAAAAAAAATTGAAATGACAGATTTCAGTAGTTCATTATACATATTCCTAGTGCATAGAACACACCCCTTTTTCTGTGTTGAAATTCAGTGATTCAACATAGCAAATTATTGATCAATTTTATAAGCATTTTAGTCAATAGGACAAAACAAGGAGTGAGAACGTTTAGACTACACTTTTTTTTGTTGAAATTTGATGATTCAACAGAGTAAATTTTCTATCAATTTTATAAACATTTTAGTCACATAAAACTTGGATTATACTAAACTCAGATCACCTGAAATTCTCATCAATTCCATTGTTTGGCTGAAAATATATTTACTATAAAATTAAAATTTAAACTAAACTAAAAGTTCTATGTGTTTGATCATTTTTTATTATATTTTCCAGTTAATTTTGAATGAAATCCAATAAAAAATGATTGAAATTGCAGATTTTAATTATTAAATCTACATAATCCAAATGCTCCTGAAGTTTTTCAAACATCTAAATCTAGAGGTATTTGATTTAAACATTCATATTATTATTTTTCCATTCCACTGGCAAACTTAGCATAAACCGAGACATTGCATGACCCACCATAAATATTTTACATCAGCAGACATTTAATATGAAAATTTAATAATCAATGAGTTGTAGTCTTTATTTCTTACAGTTTGGAAGAAAAAATAAAACTGAAAAGAAATAAAATAGGAATTTCAAAACCAAACCATCCTTAAATTTAAATTTGATGGTTTTGACAATTTTGGTATTTGTTATCATCATTTTAATATAGAAAATTGAGCAGTGAGATTGCCTCACGACAAATAATTTTTCCTTTCAAATTCTAACCATAGAAAGAAGTATGCTTAATTTGTAATAATTTTTTTTGGTATGTTGAAATTTAGTGATTCAATGATTAAATTTTCAATCAATTTTATAAGCATTTTAGTCAATGAATGAAAACTCTTGAGTAAGATTCTGCTCCACATAAAATTTAAAATAGAAGAAACTCAGACCACCTGAAATTCTCTATTTTTTGAATTCAATTCCACTTTTTATCTAAAAATAGTTTAGTTTTAAGTTTTGATAATTTTAGATCATATTTTACATGAAATTTAACAAAAAATTGATTGGAATTGCAGATTTCAATTACAAAATTAAGAAGTAATCAAAACATTTTAAGTTTTGATATGTTTTTACCATATTTTACATGAAATCTAACCAAAAATTATTGGAATTACAGATTTCAATGGTCAAATATGCAAAATCTTTTCAAAAGAATAAATCCATTATGTATTAAAAAATACAATTTAAATAAATAAAAAAACCTCCAATTTTCACCAATAATCATTGCCAAAAATAATAAAAAACAAAACGACTGATCTAAGCCCAAAATTATCTTCCAAAAATGAAAACACAATCAGTCAAGTTTCCATCAATGGCCGTTTTCCCAAAAACGGAGGAAAAAGTAGGCTCCCGTCTCATTCATAGAATGTGGGATTCCGTGCCACTTGTCCATCAAAAAGGTCAAATCAGCACAGCCCATGACGTGGGCACCTTCATCAGTGCGAGCCCTCGTGCTGGTTCTGATTGCGACGTCACGTATTGGGTCCCACCCATACACTGTCGTTTCTTTATTGGTCTTATCTTTCCAGAGTTGTTCGATTAGAAAACGTGGCAGAATCCTAAAATCCCGGACTTGAGAGCCGCACAGTGATAGTAACCTGCAATTGGACGACTGAGAATCTTACCCACTAACGTAGACAATGTGGGCCACACGTGGAGCTTTTTTCTTTACTAAAGGTATCACGTGGATGGTTCGTACATTGACAGATTGAGAAATGAATACAGTCAGAAAAGGACGTTACAAGGATTGGGATTTGGCGCGTTCGAAAGGCTACCTTGACAAACTTAACCCGCACACTCCACCATGGTTAGTGTTTGGGTTAGTTTCTAGCACTGGTTAGTGTTTGGAAATGGATATATGAAATCTTTGGGCACTATGATGGATGCTCTTATTATAGTCACACTCCTATGTTAACTTACCCCCACCCCCACCAGCCAAGTGGTGATAAGTTTTTTTTTTTTTTTTATAATTGTATCCCACGATATAATATTAGAAGCTACAAGGTGTCACCAGCCCAACGAATAGCCTTGATTCTCCTTTTATGGTTTTAGTGAGTATGACTCATAACGAATAACCTTGATTCCCCTTTTAGGGTTTTACTTGAGTATGACTCTCATTGAAATATAGTGCATAAGCTTCTACCAAAATTTCTTCCAGTAATGAGTGATATACTTACAACCAAGGCCAATGGAGATACTTGCGACCTAACATTACATGAATGGCACTACCTGCTTCGAGAGACCATGTTTATAGATAGGTATATGTGAAGTTGTAATGCATGATGGGCCCATGACATGCAAGATGAACACTAGATCATTCTAAAGAGACATACATATATTTTTTATTTCTTCTAAATATCTTGGGATTTCTCAAGTGGATTAGGTGATCCCAATATCAAAGTATGTAAACAAAGTTAGCCATATCAATTGATACAATAGTTTATGTGTTTACATAGATTAATAACGATACTTTAAAAGCCACATCATGATCAAGATATCAATTGATAGTAACCAAAGTGAAAAGATATCTTCTCACTTGTTTACTGAGTTTGTATGTAAATAAAGTTAGCAGATATCAATCGATACAATAATTTTTATGTTTCTATCGTTACATGGATTAGTAATGATACTTTCAAAGCCACATCATGATCCATCTGTATAGGAAGGTCTTTAAAATCAAAGATATACAATAAAAAGAAACAATTAAAAGGAAGAGTCAATTCAAAGAATAAATCTCAAAACATAAAAGATAGATTTTAGATATATTTGTTGGTAGTTATCTTATTAATATAGAACATCTTCATAATTTTTTGGGATTAAAGTTGTGTTATTGTTTCTGAATGTTTATAAAATGACGACACATTGTCAATTTAAAATATTTATGAATGATCTACTAAGTTGTAAAAGTTTTGGTATGTTAAAATAGGTCTTATAAGTTGTTTTTATCTTTTATTCTCAACACTAGCATTGTGTTAGAATTTTTTTAAGAAAGAGAGTCCCAACAAATTTATTTATGAAGTGAACCATAATTGACATGCAATTCACCTTTGATTCCTTGGAAATAAGTTTGTACTCCAAAATTCCCCAGAGGATTGAGATTTGGAAGAAAATTAGTTTTTAACATAGTTTGGTTTGAGAATCTTCTATCGCACAAGTATCATGAAAAATATAATTTACGTGCCCAAATGTGGAAAACTAAATATGCTAAAAACACGTAGGAAGGTCTTCTTCTAATTACTAGCGTCCTTAAGGGTTGTGATATATGGCATAGATAAAAGAGGTCTTGAAGTCATTAGTAAAAATAATTTTTGGGATATTGTAATGCATACATTGATAGACAACATGTGCTTTCACACATAAGGTTGTCCAAGAAAAACATCACAAACATTAAGTGGGGCTATGTCACATATTGCCTCATATTTGAAGGGTTTGTTGTCATATTATAGACAATAACATTGTTGATTGATACCAATGTATCATCCTTGTCTCAACCAACTAATGGTGCATTATTGAGGGTGAGGTATCATTGACAACTTTGTATTCTTAACAACATACATTGAGTTTATGTTCTTTTGATCATCACTATCAACAATGAAATGTATACGTGTCCCCTTCACCCACATCTATGAATGGAAGAAGTTCTCACCTCCCTTTGGCTTCTCAATATATTTTTGTTGGATCTATGTGGTGTTAATGGTAACACTTGGTTCCACATTGATGACCCATATTATGGTATTCATGATATTTAGTGGTATAAGAGATGGTTCATAGTCCCATTGACTTGGGAAAATGACCCTTGCAACTTCATAATCTTACGTGGTAAATGGGCCCAAGTATAAGTCCACCAGTTATGACATGATTGTCATAATATGGGGTTTTTATGATTTAAATGAAGCACAACTAATATGCAATGCAAGAATGCAGTATGAAATGCATCTAAATAAATACTAATTAAAGGAGAAATAACTAAGTCTAGAGATGTAGCAGGGAGAATACTCCACCACTACCCCTAAAAACAAAGTCGAATCAAATCCTCCCAACTCCCTCCAAAAGTGAAATGATTTTACTATTAAGAACTCTCCCTTGTCAAAAAACTAGTTAGTAACCTAGCTAAAATGAAACACGATCAAACATATAGCAATAGAGAGAGAGAGAATAGTCCACATAAAAAGTATATGCAAAATTAGATGTTTTGAGTAACCAAGAATAGTCCACAAATATGCCGAGAGAATCTTTGCTTCATACCAATGGCTATCTAGCATAAGATAAGTGAGAAGAAAAATTATAAACAAGATAATATTCTACAAGTTGGAATTCTCATGCCCATAATCACCAAGAGAACTGAGTAAGGAGGAAAAATATCATCTTTGAATCATAACTCTATAGGAATATAAAATCTCTAGCCAACAATATTTTCTTTATCAACATATGAAGATAACTTACAATGTAAGGAAAGAGAACCCATGTAAATGTGAATGAGCCTGCACAGATAAGATCTAGCTAGCAAATGACATACATAGTTTGCAGAATAGTGAGAGAAGAGAGAAATGAGAGAGTGAGAACAAAGAATTTGCATTAACCAAATGAATGAATGATAATTTACACATGATATACTCTGTATCACTTAACTAATGCACATTGGAGGAGAACCAATGCACCATAGTGGTGGTCTAGAGTGATCTAGACACACATCGACAGTTACGGGAGTAATTTTCCACCTAGTATCAGTTAACTAGTCTCTCAGTCTTCAGTGAACTGAGTGAAATAGAGTGAAGTGAGGAGGAGATCAGGGAATCATGGGTAATGCACTAGTCTGGTGATAATTCTAAGGACAATGCACATTATCTGGTGATGATGCTAATGCTGCATGGTGATGATCCCAATGTGGCATCTAGACTCCACTCAACTAATCGAAGTGAAGTGTGAATTGAAGAGAATATTCTCCTAGAATGTAGTAAAATGAATATTCTCCCTAAACTACAAGAGAATGAATAATGAATAATAAACATAGGTAAAACCTTAGGAAAAATAAATCCTAGGTATGTGTGAAGTATCTCTAACACCCCCCCCTGAACATCGCTATGGTGAAAATAAAAAATGGGTCCCAACAACAAGGCCATGTTAGGTACCCAAATACAAAAGATACAATGAAATAAATGAGGAAAGAGGGAAAATATCATGGGAATCCCCCCCCTTAAAATACAAAGTATGTAAAAAGAAGAACCGATGGTTGCTAGGCAATTGTGTCCTTCACTCCAAGATGATTGCGCATAGAATGGAACTTCTACTTAGTGAGGGTTTTGGTGAAGATGTTTGCAGTCTGTTTTGCTGAAGGATAGAACTGCAGGTCAATGATCCCCTCATGTACTAAGTCCCAGATGTAGTGCATGTGGATCTCGATGTGCTTCGTTTGCTACCTCTGAATTGGATATCTGCAGAACTTTAGAGTGCTTTGGTTGCCACACCAGATGATGATCAACCGATGAAATTGAATGCCCAACTCAGTGAGAAAATGTTGTAGCCACATAGCCTGAATGGTTATGTTAACTACCTCTCTGTACTCTACCTCGACTGAAGATAGATAAATAACATCATGCTTCTTGCTCGACCAAAAGATAGGCCTAGAACCAATACTGAGTGAGTAACTAGATGTGGACTTGTGATCAATGTTATTGCTAGCCCATTTGGAACCAGTGAACTCGATGAGGTCTAATGTAAAGTATGTTGCATAGTGAAGCCCAAAGGTGATGGTGACATGTACATATTGAAGGATACACTTTGCAACCTTCTAATGTAGCTCATGCAGCTCCTACATGAACCTGGAGACTACTCCAACTGCATAGGAGATGTATGGTCTAGAGTGTGTGAAATACAACAAGCTCCCCACTAGTTGTTTTTACAGTGTGCTGTCCACCAGTGGAGTGTCCCCGACATCCTCAAGTCTGACTTCTGATAGGAAAGGAGTCGAGGCAGACTTGGAGTCTATCATGTGAAATCTCTCAAGGAGATCTTGTGCATACTTGACCTAAGAGAGTTTGATGCCCGATGCATCATGAATGATCTCGAGTCCAAGGAATAAGTGTAGCGGACCAATTTCTATCATCAAGAACTTTTCATGCATAATACTCTTGACTGCAACAATCGCTGAAGTCGAGCAACCGGTGATCAACAAATCATCAACATACAGAACTAGGAGTATCAGTGAATCATCCATGCTGAGCATGTAAACATTCAGGTCTGGATTACAACGTACAAATTTATGTGACAACATGAGGTCCCACCATATATGGCATATTCCGTTATATATATATCCACCGCCAACTGTATAATGGTATCTCCGCCATTCTAGCCGCCTCCACTAGAATCTCCACCAAGTATAGTAGAGGGCGCCAAAAATGGTTATAACCATATGCTAAAAAGGGGAGACTCGTGGGATTCAACCCTGGGACCTCCTCCAACCAAATCTCTAAATATAACTCCATCTACTAGCGCGCCAACAGACTCACTAATTACATAATCACCTACTTTTTGAATAAAAAGGGGTTTTCCACCAGTGTACGGGAGGAGGCAGATCGAGTGCGCCTGTACGGATTTTGGCATGGTTTTTGAGACATATAGGGAACGAATTTTTAGACAGACCAGTCATTTATTGTAGGAGTAAGGATCAAAAACCGAGGTAGGGGTGTCTGTTGGGCCTGGAAGTGTCAGACTTGGATCGGGGTGTGGAGATAGTCATTTTTAGGTAATTCGACGCCACGAACACAGTGGTGATATTTTTTTCTGATCTGAGCAAAGCTTCTGTAGCTTAACTGCAGAATGAGGTATACTTATGCATTTTTCCCAATTCTTTTGTGGAGTTAATAAAAAGACCTACCCATTTGAGAGTAGGACCTAAAGATGTAGTCCACCAAGGATAAACTATGTTATAAAGTTCTTTGTGTTCATATTGCATGCTTATGTCTCTTTCATTTTTGAGATTTTACTTATTTATGGTGTACTTTAATTTATGCTCATATGCAATTCTTTAATAACTCACCCGACGAAAAGACCCTAGATCATGTTGGTATTAGAGCAGTCATCTTTGACTTGAATTTTTTAGTATGAATGCTTACTAGGGCCAAGCATAAGCAGGGTGAAGGAAATCTCAAGACTTTCAATCTCGAAGTTGGCCATGCATCTCGAAGGAAGATGATGGTAGAATAGGACAAGTGTTATGAATAGGAGAAAAAATTTCACATGGTATTTTATCGCATGTCAGAAATGGTCGAACGAATGTATGGAGATTACAAGAAGAGGATGAAGAAGAAAGGGAAGGAAAATGAAGCACATGCAAATGATGATGCTTTGGTAAACCAAGGGGCTGGAGGAGACCCTCTTGAGCCTCCATCTCCGCCTTCAAGTTCTAGTTCTTCTTCCTCTGAGCATTCTCATCATTCTCATCATTCTAACCATAAAGTCTCTTTTAAGAAACCATTATTAAAGCTTGATGTAAAGCTTGATTTACCTATGTTTAATGGAGATGCTAATCCTAAAAAACTAGATAATTGGATCGGACATGTTGAAGTATATTGCTATGTTCAACATATTGACAAAGAGGAAGTTAAAGTGCAACTGGCTTCTCTTCATTTGGAAGGCACCACTCTCGTATGGTGGGAGAGAAAGCTACAAGATAGAAGTAAGTGTGGTAATCTTCTTTCCTCATGGTCAGAATTTAAAACAGAGATAAGGAAGCAGTTCTATCCATTAGAGTATTTACATAAAGCATTGATGGAATGAAAAACTTTGAGGCAGAGTAAAGGTCAAACTGTACAAAGTTTCAATGAATAATTTAGGAAGAAAGCTCTTGCATTGAACATTCCTTTGGATTCTCATGAAACTTTAATGAAGTATATTGGCACACTTCACAGTTATATTTGTCATACTTTTGTCTTGTTTAACCCCACTAGTGATCCAGGTGGATATCGATGGCCACCCACCTTTTTCGACTGGCTCAAAACAATTTTCTGGCAATTTTGACAATTTACTATTTTTAGCAGGTTTTAACTTTCGGGGCCATTTTGAGGGCCTAAATGAAGGTTTTTTGAGATAGAGGTTCTCAATGATATCCAAAGGAATTATTGAGCCCCCCAAATGAATCTCCTCGATGATACCTTTCCAACGAGCTATCACACGCCTAAAACGGAGATCGTATGCAAAAGTTACGACCTCGGGAAGTTGATGTACTAACTTACCCAAACGGGGCCCACATGACTTTTGGCGCTTCATCTCCTAGGGTTAGGTTTTTGGATGTATATGACTTTTGGCATTCTCGTCTATTGTAAAAAGGCCTCTAGAGCCTCATTGTAATAATCTTCTCACGGATGCGAGTAGCAGCCACATCTCTTCTTAGAGATAAGCTACCAGCACCTTAGCTAGTTTATTTACATTCTGTCTGTAAGCATATTTCAGTCATTTGTTATTAATGAAATGAAATCTTATTTTCGCTGCATCTTTGTGTTTATGTGTATTTCTGTATTTCATTGTGTTCCTACATAAATCCGGATCAGTGGTATCAGAGCGGTCTGCTCATTCTCGATCCTTCTTTGCATGTCCCCAACGAGATCAGGGTATAAGGAGTTGGGACT
>ML790909.1:101374-141713 GCA_009831015.1 Picea engelmannii | reverse complement strand
TTCTCACGGATGCGAGTAGCAGCCACATCTCTTCTCAGAGATAAGCTACCAGCACCTTAGCTAGTTTATTTACATTCTGTCTGTAAGCATATTTCAGTCATTTGTTATTAATGAAATGAAGTCTTATTTCCGCTGCATCTCTGTGTTTATGTGTATTTCTGTATTTCATTGTGTTCCTACATAAATCCGGATCAACTAGTCTTGATGAAGTTTGTGTGCAAGCCACTCACCTTGAGAATAGGGGGAAACATGTTCAACAAGATCCCATGAAGAAACCTTCCAATTTCCCACAAAATACTTTTAAGGAGTTCAAAAGGAAGGAAAATAAGACCGCTACAATGACGAGAGAAGGAGGAAAACCATCTTGCATTCATTGCAAGAAGAGCATTCATGATGAAGAACACTGTTGAAAATTGCATCTAGAAAAGAAATCGAAATAGTTCGGTGGAAAGAGGAAGACAAAGACTATTGCTATAGTGCAACAAGATCTTGGTTCTGAATCAAGAGATGAAGGAAATATCACAGCAGTTGGAGTACAAGGTAAAGATTCTCTTCATGCTAGTTCAAGTTTCAATGATGAATATCATATTGATGAATATCATATTGATGAATGAAAGAGGAATGAGTTATTTCATATACGAGTTGTATCTAACCATACTAAGATAGATACATTATTTGATCCAGGTTCCCAAGTAAACTTAATATCTGAAGCACTTGTCAAGAAGATGGGTCTTGAAACGAAACCACATCCAAAGCCTTATGCTCTTGGTTGGATATGTGATCAAGAAAAACTTAATGTCACCAAACAATGTAGGATCATATTTGCTATTGCTTCGAAGTTGATTGATGAAGTGGATTTGGATGTGGTACCACTTGATATATGTGGCATAGTGTTGGGGATTCCTTATCTTTATGATATACAAATAGTCTTCTTTCGTCATGAGAACAAATGCCACCTTACTAAGGAGGGAGTGGAATATATTGTTAGATCTCACAACATGACGGTAAATACAACACTTGTTAGTGCAGGGAAAATGAAAAGATTCATAACCACTAATAAGAGATATGTACTCATGGTATTCAAAGAGAAAGATGTCAGGACATTCGACAGTTTCCAAGGATGTGATCCATCTCATAAAAAGGAATTAATTGATATTATATCTAAGTATGATGACATTTTTTAGGAACCAGATGGATTACCTCCTAAGAGGGAAATCCAACATGAGATACATATTCAGAAGGATTATCCTCTTCCTAATGTGGGCATGTACATGATGTCAGTTGTGGAGATGACATAGATCAAGAAGCAGGTACAGGGCTTATTGGATCAAGGGTTCATCAGGCCCAATTCATCTCCTTGTGGTTCTTCGATTGTGATGGTGCTAAATAAATATGGCACATGGAAAATGTGTGTCGAATACCTAGCCTTGAATAAAATCACGATGAAAAATCGATACCCTCTTCCTTGTATAGATGATTTACTTAATCTGTTGAAGAATGTTGTTTATTTCACTAAGTTGGACTTGTGCAATGGATATCATCAAATCAGGGTCACATAACAGGATGCATGGAAGACTTCCTTTAAAACCAAACAAAGATTGTTTGAGTGGTTAGTGATGTCATTTGGGCTTTGAAATGCTCCGACAACTTTCATGCGTGTGATGAATGATGTATTAAGGAATTTCCTGGATGACTTTGTGATTATATATTTAGATGACATTCTTATTTTTAGAGGGACTTGGGATGAACATGTATGGCATGTAAAGCAAGTATTGGATACGTTGCAAAGGGAAAAGTTGTATGTGAAAATGTCTAAATGTTAATTTGGCAAGACTGCACTTGTATACTTAGGTCATATTCTGGGAGGAGGAAAATTGAAGATTGATCCTTCCAAAATTGATGTAATTGTAAATTGGCTTGAGCCAAAAAGTGTGACCGAGATCCATAGATTCTTGGGTGCAGTCCAGTATTGGAGGAGATTCATTCCCAACTTCTCCTTTATAGCAACACCTTTACATGCCTTAACCAATGTGAAGAACACTTTTCAGTGGGAAGGAAAGCATAACAAATATTTCAACACTTTGAAGGAGAAGATCAGTACCGCACCAGTATTAGCACTGTCAAATATTCAACATCCTTTCAAGATCGAGACAGATGCCAATGGATACACTATGGGTGCAATATTGATGCAATATCATAAACCTATCTGTTACCACTCTGAGAATTTTAACCAAGATGTTGTTAACTATCCTACATATGATAAAAAGTTGTATGCATTAGTCCAAAGCGTAAAGAAATGGAAGCATTACTTGTTAGGGAAGGAAACCATCATACATAGAGATCAACAACCCTTACAGTATCTTCAAGTGCAAAACAAACCCCAACAATAAAGACACTACACATTGATGGGTTTTCTACAACAATTTCAATTGGTAATCAAGTACAAGAAGGGTTCAAGTAACAAGGTAGCTGATATGCTTTCTAGACCTCATGTTGCTGATTCTATTATTTTGAAGAATACTTCTTTATCTCATGATAGCTATGTAGAGCCATATGCCATTGATGAATATTTTAAAGAAGTATATGAGAAGCTAACCCAAGGTGCATAGGTAGAGAACTATTGTCTACAGGGAGAATTACTCTATCATCTTGGGAAGCTATGTATCCCTACAAGTGAACGAGTCCATGTAATATGAGAAGCTCATACTTCTCTTGTGTCTTAGAATTTTGGGGTAGGAAAAACTATGGCTCATTTGCAGAGGTTTTTTTATTGGCCTCAAATGAAAGAAATTGTAACTAAATATGTAAAGGGGTGTGTGATGTGTTCTACTTTTAAGCCCACTAATAGAAAATTGGGGCTATACTCACCACTTCCTGTTCCATCCCATCCATGGGAAAACATTTCCATGGGTTTTGTAGGGGGTTTACCAATGAACAGAGTGGTTCATGATTATTTGTATGTTGTAGTGGATAGGTTAAGCAAGATGTGTATCTTGATGCCATGTAAAAAGTAGATCACTGCTGAGAAGATTGATAATCTCTTCTTTCAGTATGTTTGGGTTCACTTTGGGTTACCCATGTCCATTGTCTTAGATCGAGATACTTGATTCCTTGGGGACTTTTGGACTAGCTTGTGGAGAATGATGGGCACCAAATTGAAGAGGAGCACTACTTTTCATCCACAGACTGACGGACAGACAGAGGTGGTAAACAAAACATTGGTACTTTTTCTTCGAGCCTACTGCAACAAGCATCCTAAGTTATGGGATGAACAAATACCCTATGTACAACATGATTATAAACTATCTTTACATTCATCCACTTAGAGTTCACCTTTTGAGATGTGTTTTGGGTACCTACCAAAGGTTTGTTTGGATTTGATGTATGGGAGAGATGTCAATGTGAATGAAGAATGAATAGAGGAAAGAGCCTGCAAGTTCATCCAAAGGATTCAGAAGATACACCAGGAAGTCGGGGAACAATTGGAGAAGAGTCAAGCACAATATAAAGCTTGGCATGAAAAGCATAGGGTTGATCATTAGTTCCAGGTTGGAGACCAATAATGGCTTTACATCATTAAGGAACAATTGAAGGGTGAAAGAAAGAAACTCAAGCCCATCTGATATGGACCCTTCACTATATTGGAGAAAAGTGGCACTAATGCTTTTCGTTTAGATCTCCCACCTTATATGAAGATTTACTTCATTGTGAATGTAGAGAACTTGAAACTTTTTTAGCCTCCCATGATCATGGATTAGGATGAGGAAGTTTCAATACCTTCAGTTGATGAGTTTTCACTTGAGTACTTGGATGAGTTACAGGAAGATATCATCCTAGACAGAAGGATGAGGACTTCACGTAGGGGTGATGTTGATTATCTTTGAGTAGGATTAAAGGGAAAACATCCAGGCAAGGCAAAGTGGATTGAGAAGGACAAAGTGAGGGGACATTTCCCTCACTTACCTATTGATTGTGAAAAATTTTGGTGGTACAAAAAGCTCTCAGTGGGAAGGCATGATCCAGAAAGGATCCACAAAAGGCCAAGAACAACTCAGAACTCATAGAGGCAACTCAGAACGCTTATAATGGCTTCAACAGACAAAACAAAGGAAAAAAATTGAAGTTCCCAAAACTTAGTGAAAATGGAATGATCGCAAAGAGTGCATCACAAGATTTCTAACGATGCAAAAGGATCGTAAAATAGAGTTACAGATTGAAAGATATTCACAGTCAAAGTTTTGGTCAACCTAGCCCAGTCAGCAAGGATGAGTCAACATCCATACTACTGACGTTAGCATCCATACATATGACATCATCATCCATACAACATATGTGGAAATCATAGAGATACACATGTGTCATGATGACGTCAACATGCCATGTGGCAGTACCAAAAGCTACCACGTAACACTCGCCAATAGGATTTTTCACGACCCCATGTGGATCGGTAAAAAAGTGCCACATGGCACCAACTAGAAGGTTCCATGTGTCCTATATAAAGGTGATGTGGAGGTGACGTCAGTAGCTAGGTGGGCCAATCAACGAATAACACATGGCCCAATTGAAGGGTGCCACGTGGCACCCCTGAAATGCCCAAGGAGGGTCCGTGATCGAAAAACTCCCCAAAAAATATATGTAACAAGACCCCGCCAAATATGGCAGAGGTCCTGCCATATATGGAATATTCCACTATATATATCCACCGCCAACTGTACAATGGTATCTTCGCCATCCTATCCGCCTCCACCAAAATCTTTGCCAAGTATAGCAGAGCACACCAAAAATGGTTATAGCCATATGCTAAAAAGGGGAGGCCCATGGGTTTCAACCCAGGGACCTTCACCAACCAGATCTCTAAATATAGCTCCATCTACCAACACACCAACAAAATCACTTATTACATAATTGCCTACTTTTTTTTATAAAAAGGGGTTTTCCGCCAATGTACGGGAGGAGGCAAATCGAGCGCGCCAATACAAATTTTGGCATGGTTTTCAAGAGATACATGGCATAGATTTCTCGGCTGTCCATTCATTTATTGGAGGATAAAGGAACAAAAAACGAGGCATGGGTGTCTCTTGGGCTTGAAAATGTCAGACTCGGATCAAGGCGTGGAGAAATTCATTTTTAGGTAATTTGACGCCATGAACACAATGGTGATGGTTTTTTTTTGATATGAGAAAAGTTTTTGTATCTTAACTCCAGAATGAGGTATACTTATGTATTTTGCCCAATTATTTTGTGGAATTAATAAAAATACCTACCGATTTGAGAGCAGGACTCAGAGGTGTAGTCCACCAGGGAAGAACTCCATTATCAAGTTCTTTATGTTCATATTGCATGCTTATGTCTCTTTCCTTTTTGAGATTTTCCTTCTTTATGGTGTACTTTAGTTTATGCTCATTTTATGCAATTCTCTAATAAGTCACCTGATGAAAAGATCCCAGATCATTCGGTTTGAGGTCGCTTCAAGCCTCGTAGGGGGGTATTATCCTTGAGATATCTATGGATAGATCTGTTTTGGATGTAGGTTGAAAAATTAAGTGTGTCAACCCATAATCTATGTGGAAGTGACTTTTCATGTAGCATGAAAGATGCCATCTCTTTCGTAGATCTATTTTCCACTCAACAACTCCATTTTGTTGTGGATTATAGGGAACCATGTGCTGCAACTGAATCCCGACCTCAAGAAAAAGAATTTATATCTCATGGTTGACATAATCCCCCTCATTATCTGTTTGGAGGGCTTTGATCTTCTTTCCTGAATGTGTTTCAACAAGGGCTTTGAAATATTTGAGGTGTTGAAAGACCTCTGATTTTTTCCCGAGAAAGAAAGTCCATGTGAAGCATGAGAAATCATCAACAAAAATGAGCACATACCTTGATTTAGTGATTGATGGATATGGAAAAGGGCCCATTAGATCACTATGGATCAGATCTAAAGGAAAGGAGGCCTTCTGAGTCTTTCCTTTGTCGAATTTCTCTTGAGGGTGTTTTCCAAGAACACACCCCTCACAAATTCCTTTGGAGAAGTGGATGTCATGTAGATCATCAACCATTACCTGCTTGCTAAGTTGTTTCATATATCTAAAATTTAAATTCATGAACCTTCCGTGCCATATCCTACTTCTTTCATCAGCTTGGGTAAGTAGTAATGCAAAATGTGGTTCAATAAATTCAAAAAATGTGTAGAGTCTAGATTGATGATTTACCTCACTAGTAGCAACCTTGGAATTGGTTTGCATGTCATATATATCCACAACATCAAGTGTGAAAAAAGCTCTATTTCTGGTTCTGGAGTTTTTCATATGATACATAGAGAGAAGATTGATATAAAGTTTGGGAACGTGTAGCACATTCTCGAAGCTTCCATTTGTGAGTTCAATTCTTCCTTTGTCGATGACCTAGACTGAAGAGTTTCCCCCCATCAAAATAGGAGGAACTTTTCATGCGTCCAATGAAGAGTAGACTTCTTTTGTGGCTTCCATGTGGTGTGATTCTCTTGAATCTACAATCCAAGCATTGAGAGAGGAGTTGATAGCAATCAAAGCATGGCTAGAATAACCTTTCTTGAGATTTTGATCTTCTGGCTTATTCTTCTTCGCACCCTCGGGGATGCGATCTCCAAGGTTGTTTTGTTGAAGTATTTGGGCCATTTGATCTATATTTTTTTGCATACATGCAGATTTTGGATGGAATCCTTTATGGAAGTAAGTGCATTTCTCCCCTTTTCTTCCCTTTCCACATATGGATCTAGAGGAATCATTGAAAGATTTTGAGTACCCTTCCTTCTTTGGATTTGCATGTTCCTTCCCTTTGTATTTGTGTTTAGATTTGTTATTTTGGTGACTGCTACCATCTTACACAGAAATTGCATGCGCCTTTGAGCCTTTGAGTTTACCCATATTGATGAGCTTGGTTGATCTTGTGTTAGAGACTCGATAAAGGCCTTAAGAGAGGGCATGGTCAATGTAGCTCCAGAGGCGAGAATAATTGAATGAAATGTGGATAAAAACACTGAGTATTTCGGACCAAGTTTGGAGACAATGGTAAGAACCATTTGTTTTTCCTCCTTAGATTTATCAATCCCACAAGCCTTGAGTTGCGACAACAAATCCTTATATTTAGTAAAGAAATCTTGGAGATTGTCGAAGGTTTTTGGATCCAAAGTGAGCAATTCCACCTCAATCATGTGTCCCCTCATCTCATTCTATTTTCCAAAAATCCCTTCCATGGTGGTCCAAGATTCATTGGGGGGTTTTATAGGAGGATATGTGAAAGAGGAGTTCAGGAGAAATGAGACTGCAAATAGTTCCAAACATTTCCTCCATTCGATTCAGATACTTGGATTTTTTATAGATGATGTGGGTTCCGTCTCTGTGTTCATGGTTAACCTGTATAATCCTATGCTTCAAAGATGCACTATCATCTTTTCCTTCCATGCAAAGAAATTGTACGGTGTAAGAATGAATTCTTTTAGAAATTCCATTTTTCTCGTTGTCTTCAATCTTCGGTACCTGCAAAAAGAATCTAGTGTGTCTTTTTCCTAGAAATCCATTAGCTCTAATACCATGTAAATGTGAATGAACCTGCACATATAAGATATAGCTATCAAATGACATACATAGTTTGCAGAAAAATGAGAGAAGAGAGAAACAAGAGAGTGAGAACAAAGAATTTGCATTAACCAAATGAATGAATGATAATATACACATGATATACTCTGTATAAATCAACTAATGCACACTAGAGGAGAACCAATGTGCCATAGTGGTGCTCTAGAGTGATATGGACACACATCGGAAATTACGAGAGTAAACTGCCACCTAGTCTCAACTAACTAGTCTCTCAGTCTTCAATTAACTGACTAAAACATAGTGAAGTGAGGAGGAGATCAGAGAATCATGGGTAATGCGCTAGTATTGTGATAATTCCAAGGACAATGCACATTATATGGTGATGATACAAATTTTGCATGGTTATGATCCCAATGTGGCATCTAGACTCCACTCAACTGATCAAACTAAAGTGTGGACAAAAGAGAATATTCTCCTAGAATGTAGGAAAATGAATATTCTCCCTAAACTATAGGAGACTGAATAATGACTAATAAACATAGGGAAAACCTTAGGAAAAATAAATCCTAGGTGTGTGTGAGGTATCTCCAACAACTCCTTGTTTAAAGGAAAGGGTTCAATTTATATGTTTAGTATCTTGGTATTTGAACATCTTGACTCTTCCACTATCCTAGACTCTTCAACTACCTTTGGTGTCCAACCCTTCACAAGTTTTGTTTTTATCTTCATGTTGATTATTCAACCCTATTATGAGGAAAAACTACATTGAATAATATATTCAATAAATATGATTTGTCTCAATCAAGGTGAGACATATGTCAAGGTGAGGCATGTGAATGCAAAACATCTTGACTCATTAAGCACGTATGTTAAACATATGATTTGTGTCTTGAAAAATTACTCCTCCTTTCTTGCTTTCCCATCTTGGTCATCTCAAATACAATGGGAAAATTTGCGATGCTATGGCTTGGGATTTTACAATATTATTTCCTTATTTATACTTTCTCCAGGGCTAAAAATTTGACCTTCCCTTTGTGATACACAACATTGAAAAATTCACTAGTCTTTGCATTTCTTTGCTCTGCTCTACCTTTAGGGATTGCTCCAAAATTGGATTTCTCCTTCATTAGCTTGGAGACTTTAATGAACACACATTTCATTAAATTTGATTTTTTTTATTACGCTTATTTCATCAACATCAAGTTTTTTTGTAAATATTTAATATATTTCATTCATTTTGGAAGAATTAATCCAAGGAATGATTGTCTCAATTAAAATTATTTTTATTATTCCAAGTACATATTTAATATTTGATAATTTTATAGGTAATATTTTCTTAATTAGAACTATATACACAGGCCATAAATCATGACGATTCTAGGAAAATGATCCAGGTGGATATCGGTGGCCATCCACCTCTTCCACCAAATCAACATTTTTGAGCCTATGGTTTTGATAAACCATGGTGTTCACCCTTTTTATTTTGTCATTAAGGGGGAATGTAATGTAATTCCATCTTTATTTTTTAATTATAGCCATCATGTAATTATTTCCTATTGGTTTTATGTACATTTCTATGACATTTTGTAAACTTAGACCAAGTTATTCTTCAATAACTCACAAACTTGTAAAAAGGGTTTATCCCACATGCATCATGGGAATTGTTCTCATTTCACTCTCTCATATATAATCTAGGTGAAGGAGGCCCTTTGAGGGGGAAATGGAGTGTGATGTAATATCCAGTTTTTGTTCTACAATATTATGTTATTTTATTCATTAATAGAAGTCAAGTTTTATTATATTTATGTGTTCTCTACTATAGTTTTGTTTGTATCTCATTTTTTTCTCAATATAATATGGATTAATAGTATTAGATAAATCTTCTCCTTGTTATTTCTTGGTGCATTTCCCCGATGAGGTCAGGGTAAAGAGAGTTGGGTCTCGAGCTAGTTTCGCTTGGGGATGACCACTCTCACCAACCCAAGAGACCTCCCATGGAGGAAGAAAAGAGACATGACAGAGCATGATATCCTTTCAATATGTTTCTCGAGGAATCCCTCACATGACAGAGGAATGAGATGATGAACAATTTCTCTTAGATCCTTTGACGACTATCAATGGTGGCTGAGGCATCTTCGACAAGAAACCATTTTGGAGGTGTGATGCCCTTTAAGTTACAAGCTAATTTTGATATCCTCTTATTTGAAGTCCAGATAGATGTAGATGCTATAGATAAATGGTTGAATCTTCTATAATGTTATTACTCTACCCAACAATTTTTTTGATGGTGAAAAGATAACCTTTGTGCTCCTTAAATCCTTTCCCCATGTCAAAGCTTGGTGGGAAGGTTACTGGGAGAGGCACACTGTGGATGAATCTACACCATTCGAGAGAGAACCCATCTATGTGGCTTTTGTGGATTCCCTTAAGGACGAGTTATACCCTTTTGGAAGCTATGATGACCAGTATATGAGAAGGTTGACTCTACATCAGGTGAGAAACCAGACAGTGCTAGATTATACCAACATATTGCATACTCTACACTAAAAAATGGGCATTGAAGATTCAAAGAGACACTTGGATTTGAAGCACCACAATGTCCTACATAGGTTCATCCAAACATATATGAATTTCTTGGACATCTTCTCACTGGGGTCCACTTATCAATATGTTGTCAAAACTGAGCAAAAATGCTAGCAGTAGAATAAGAGGGAGTTTAGGTTTACAAATATGAAACAATAGAAGCATGGAAAAGGTGGCCCTAAAACATAGAACAAGGGATAGAGAAAGGAATTCCAACCTCAAGAAAATTAGTGTAAGTCACAAGAAAATAAGGGTAACAAGAAGACGAATACGGACATTGAAAAATGGTGTGATTTCCAGAAAAGTCCCTGGCATAAAACTGATGAATGCCACTCAAAACAATCATTGTTGGCTCAAAAAGAGTTGGACCCCAACTCAGACTCTAATTCAAACCAGGATAAGGGAAAATGAATCATCAATATGGAACCTAGTACTACTATCACAACTACAAAGATCCAACCTGATGAGTCAGAGGAGTTGGAGGAAGGGGAGGGCCTTTAGCATTCACAAATGTGGGTGAATGGAACCCCACTACATTTCATTGTTGACAAGGAGAGACAAAATAACCCAATCTCATTCGATGTAATAAAAATAATTGACAATTCCACACCCCAAACTATACACCATTTAATGGTTGAGTCATGGACAAGACATTCACATCAGCCAACAATGCTACCTGTCCTATGGCATAAAGCCCTTCAAAGATAATGTATTATGTGATGTTTCCCCACTTTAAGTCTGTGATGTTCTTTTCGAAAAAATATATATGTGGAAATGCCACACTTCTTATGATTGTCGACCCCATGGTGTCATTGTTACTATGGGGGGTCAACTCTATAAGGTACCATAGGTAGTTTTGGCTACTGACATTTCATTGATCTTGGAAAAATAGTGCCAAAAAGTAATCTCTCAGACCAAAAAATTTGACATCTTCATGATCCAATTAAAAGGTGAACAGAAGGTCACTATGACCACCATAGCCTCGACCCAAGACCTTTATATACAGTATAAGCAAGTCAACAATATTGTAGAAGAGCATAAATATATTTTTCCTTCACCTATGAGGGTGACTCTGCACTACCAAGTCAATAATTCCATTGACTTGGTGTCGGGTTCCCCCTTACATAATGGTCCAATCTACAGGTGCTCCCTTCCAGATAATGAGGAGATAGAGCACCAAATTCATGATCTCATCTAAACTAACCACATTCGATCAAGTTTCTCACATTGGGAGCCCAATTATGTTGGTGCAGAATAAGGTTCCATATGTTCAACATAGCTATAAAAAAGATATTCGTAGCTCTATTTTCCACAACCATTGTCAAGTGTTCTTGGGGTTCCATCCATTAGCCCCCATTGATATAGCTATTACTACTACATATTCACTTACAAGGTCATGATCATGCATCAATTTGTTTTCAACGGATCTAACACCTACAACAATAGGTTCATGACATCCTTCAAAAGGATAATGCCAAGTATAAGAAACAAAATGACCAACATTGGGCTCCACACAAGTTTCATGTTGGTGATAAGGTGTGGTTGAACTTGCAGAAAGAGTGCCTCGAAGGACCCCATGAGAAGATAATACCACTCTGATACGGGCCTTACACTATCACAAAGGTTGTGGGTGAAAATTATTTTGAATTCAATATTTCTCCTTTCCTTGGCTTGCACCCTGTATTTAATGTGGAGCTGCTCCAACCATATTACCCACCTCTACTGGACACCTTAGAGGTGGCTGAGCATTTGGCCCCTACTAAAATCAATCCTGAATGCAATGAGAAAGCTACAATGGATTGGATCATGGAGATCCAAATGAAATCCACTTGCTAGTAGAACATACAACTCTATCGGGTTGTCAAATCAATCCAACTACTTCACCTCTTCCATTGACTCAATGTTTTTGAGCCCATGGTTTTGATAAACCATGATATTCACCATTTTGATGTTTTCATTAAAGGGAAATGTAATGTAATTCCATCTTCATTTTTTAATTACACACTACTATGTATGGGGTCAAAATTTGACAAAAAATCTGACGATAAGGATAAATTCAATAATATCAATGCAAATTATGACATAATATTAAAATTTTATTCTTTTTTTTTTCTCTAGGTTGCCTGATAAACGTCGGACTTCCGACACATATCTATATTCGTCAATATTTCAATGATAGTTCGTTGATCTATCAATGAACCTAGAGGATGCCAACTGACCGTTTGAAAATAGTTTAATGATCACTGACTTCACTAACTTGGTCAACTTTGACATAGTCAATGTAAGTTGGAAGATCAATAGAGGTTAGTGTTTTCAACTATTTTTTTGTAGGTATGATGGTTATAAAATATTTTTATGCTCATTATTTGTTGCATGATCTATTAGTCTTTTTTCTATGTTCTACTTGCCTCAAATCCAATTCTTGATCTGCATAGCTCAAATTTTGTACTTTGAAGATTACAAATTTTTGATATTACTTTGTCTCTTTTTTAAATACCCAGATTGGATCCTTGACCCTTAGACCCTCTTTCATTTGGGGACACAAAATTTCCCTAGGAAATAGGTATGAACTTGTCAACTCAATTCCATTTAATTACTATACAAATTGTCTTGGTATAGTTTTCTTTTATTGCTTGATTTTATTACTTGCTTATAGTCAAGATTTGGAACTTATGTGGTAAAAATGTATGGTTTTGGTTTTTGATTATTTGTTGATTACTATTATAAACCTTTACTAAATATTTGACAAAAATGGATTAATTCTCTAGTACATATGGGGTCAATATAATTCAATGACATTTGTACCATAAAAATATGTCCATATATTAATGTACTTATATCGCTTCAGTGGATTTTGTTGTAAATATAGGAAATCCCAATGCCAACACCTAAAGAGAGTAAAAGGACGATTTCTAGTTTAAGGGTTGCATTGGAGGCATAGGTCAGTATTGATGGGAAATTTTATTTCTCTTGCAATCCATGCAGGGGATTGAAATGAAGAAGACTTATAAGGAAACCGATTGAAATAAATTGTTTTTCATATGGGCATTGTGAAGGAGGGAATACATTTTGTCCCATGGCAAGTTAGTCATTATATATGTCTTTGTATTGATTATATTTATAAAAAAATGTTTTAATATATGTTTTTTAAAGAAAAAAAAGAATTGTAGATTTCTATTAAGAGTATATAGATTAGTACAAGCTTGATTTTGGGGATCCTGCCAAAAAGGGAAACTAGGGAGTCCCTCAAAATACTAAAATCACCAGGACTAATAAAATCCTGCAGGACCAAAAGTTCTCCTTACAACTGGGATACATATTTGTTTTTTTTTTCATGGCATGGATAGAAATTTTTTTGATCACCATGGTAATACAAAAAGGAAAATACTAGCATGCCTCCTGAGACTGGAGAATTTAACCTCCTTTTACATAGATTTATGACTATAAAAATAAAAAAACTACCATAAAAAACCCAACCCTAAGAACCCACATGCTATTATGAAAGATAGAGCTTGGATGGGAGAGAGAAGGCACCCGTGGCTGGGCCCTGGCACAAGAGAGATCTCTTTTCTATTTGCTTCGTGGCCTCCCTGAAGTGGTTGGCTTCCATATTCAGTGCATCCTCCTCGATCATTATGGGTCATTCCTTGGTGCCATAAAAAATTTCTCCCATATCCTAATGATTCAAATTATCCTTGCTAACCTTGTGATCCATTTATATGAAACTAACTCCAAATTTAGCTCTCTAGAAAAGTTTGAATTTTTCTTCGAGCATCCTTGCCGCTTGCCTGGTTCTGCTCCTGCTGCTTCTACGCTGGTGCTTGGGTGATCATATATTTTGTAATCCAATATAATTATGACAAAAAAGTACTTTTTCTCTCTAGTGTGCGTTTGACCCAGGTCAGGGACCCAACCTTTGGATTTTGCCAAAATCTCCTCTTCGAAAGCATTCCTCCCCTTTCTGGCAACTGTTTCCTGGAGCTAAGTAATTACCTTTTTCTCTCTCGTAGAGTAGAGGTTATGGAAGTTTATTTTTACCTCTCCCATGGTGATCTCAACTCTGGATCTCGACCAGGTATTGCGTGGAATGGGCCTACCTTCTGGTTCACATTTCTTCTTACCACGACTAGTAGGACTAGGAAGGATGAGTGAGACAGGAAGATCCTTCTTGTCCAACATCCTCTTTCGTCTAGAGTCCAACTCCTTGAATCTATCCCTGAAAATATTTTTTTACTGGGCTAAGTGAAGAGCAGACTTCTTAGATGGACACCCACTACAGGACATTCTATTTCCTCTCATGTTGGTCTAAGGAAACTTAATAAGGTAGCCCAAGGAAAGGGGAATTCTCCAAGTATCCCCCTTAAAATCCTTAACCCAATTTCTTTGCAACTTTCTGAGAACCTATGGAATTACTCTCCCCTTCCCAATTACCTTACCTATTCTATGAGATGGTCTCCTCGGATTACCATTACTATAAATATAATTGACCATCTTCTTTTGGATGTGGTCAATCTGCCTTCTCCTGAATGTATGAACTAATCTCATAATATTCCCACGAGTCCTGTATACATAAATCCTAACCATAATACCGATTGTACTTGTTCCATATGCCAATGGTGTCATCCCATTGCCATTGATCATTGCATCCTTCTCAGACTCGGTCCTCCGTACCTTCTTTGCTCGAGAAGGTTTTCTTCCCACGATAGGCCATCCATCCCCGTTCTTATCCATTTTCTTCATACCGAGGCCTAAGTACTGACCCCCATGGACCAAATGGAGCCAAAATGACATTTAGGATGTCATGGGGACAAATGGATCCCTCGAATCGAGACCATCTGCCTCTCTATTTGTCACCCCATCTGAGCTTGTTTTAATATTTGTTATATACACTAATGTTTTTTATTTTTTGTAATTGTGTGTATAAATACTCCTAAGTGTCTGTCGTTAGATAAATATATGCCAAGTAGTAGTAGAAATACTATTGTACAAGATGTAGAAAATGGTATGGATATTGAATATCAATTCAATCCCATGGAAGAAGATGACACAAATAATATTGTTGAGCTGAATGATGGGACAGACAGATTGATCTAGGACATCTTTTTTCCTATCGATGAGGAAAATGATGATGATATTTATGATGTACCTTTTCTTGAGAAGACATAAAAATCCCTTTATGAAGGCTCAAGAACAAATATTCTCTTTGCTATAATGTTGTTGGTGAACTTGAAGGTATTGAATGGTTTGTCAAACACTTGTCGCACATAGATCCTAAGGTACGTAATACAATTCATCACATATTATATGTAAAGGTCGAATTTATTTTTCTCTATTTTTAGTGTCAAGTAATGTGTAAATTAGGTATGCAATATTTTTTGTTACTATTATTTACATTAACTAGTTATTTTTTATGCTATAGATTGCTAGGTGAATTTCTTACCACCATAAAATAATTTACCTCGCACATATCGAGAGATATTTGCCACTATGAAAGATATTGGAATGGAGTATCAAGATATTGATGCATGTCTGAATGATCATATTATTTATTATGGGCAATATGCATCGGAAACAAAATTACTGCAATGTCAAATTAATATATATCGAACCGATCAAGTAACAAAAAAAGTGCCTCACAAGTTTCTTCGTCATATTATGATAATTCCATGTTTTTAGCGTTTGTTTAGGTGCCAAAGCATTGCACAGTTTTTGGATTACCATGAATGACATAGAAGTGAATATGGTGTTCTTCGAATTCCCACAGATTGTTCTGCATTTAGGAACATCAAAGAAAGATAACCATTTTTAAAAGAATAAACTCGTAATATTAGGATTTCATTTCTAGTTGACAGTGTTAATCCATTTGGTGAGCTCAGGTATATTTACTTAGTGTGGCTTATTTTTTTTATAAACAATAACCTTCCTCCTTCGATGTCAATAAATAGGGAACACACAATGTTGGCAATGATTGTTCCAGGTATTTGTTTACAAAATTAGTTTGAATTTTGTATTTCATTTTTCTTATTTGTTGCATAATTACTTATATATATACAAGGTAGTAATTGTGTGTACTTTAACCCAATTAGGTAAGTACCAAGTGAAATATATGATGCATATATTGAACCTCTTGTCGATTAGATACTAAAGTTTTGGGCTGGCATCACTATGTACAACATCTCTAGACCAATAGATCAAAAGAAATTTTAATTCTATGGAATACTTACATGGACAATTCATGATGCCCCAGGGATAACACATTTTTGTGGTATGTAACATATTGCTACACTTTAATAGTATATAAGTTTATGAAAATATGATGCATTCTTCTTAAATATCAGTTCCTTGTTATATAAATAATGTTGACATTAATCCATATCTTGTAGGTCTTCAATCAAAGGGTAAATTTGCATGTCCAGTTTGTGGTCCTAGGATGAAATCATGTTGTTCAATAAATATAGGAAAGGAGGTATTTGATGAGTATAGGCAATTACTCGCTAAGAATCATAGCTATCGAACCTCAAAAAAACATCTTTTCAATTTGAAAGAAGAGATTAGAATAAAACCATAAAGAATGACACCTCACCTATGGAAGTTGCAATATAATAGAAACCATCAAGGTAAACATTTAGTTTATGTGTCATATATATTAATGTCTTAAAAATTTAATTTGTATTGAATTTTGTTTTTATTGTATCTAACAATTATGGTTTTAATCTCATTAATTATTTTTCATAAATGTCATTAAGGTATTAATAGGCTTCCACGAGGAATGAAAAGTTACCATGTACAATTCAATAGGTTTCCCTACTATGAGAACCTACAATTAGCTCATTTATTTGATACAATGCATAACGGGAAGAATGTAACAAAAATGTTGTGGAGAATTGTAGATGGAAGGAGTGACAAAGAAAAAATTGTCAAAATGTGTACTGACATTCATGAAGTCAATCATGCATTGCAAAATGAGATTTATTCGAATAACAATGGACACCGAAATAGTGTTCCATGGTTATTTATAGAGCAGGAAAGAAATGTTATAAAAGAGGACATTCAGAAAATTAAATTTCCCATGGGATTTGATTCAAACATAAAGAATATATTAACGAAGAAAGGTGAATTTGGTGGGGTGAAAACTCATGACTGACATACCTTCATTAAGGTAATTATTTTGGACGTAGATTTCTATATTGGTAAATATACGAGTTTTTAGTATTATAATATGGTTTTCTTTTCCTAAAATTAATGATCCCTTTGGTGTTACAATATGGTCTACCTCTATCTCTCCCTGGCAACTTTGACTACAATGTAAACCAAGTTATATATGATATTGGAAAGTACATGAGGTAAATATTAATGATTTATATACAAAATCGTTGTTTCTCAAATTGTCGACATATATTTTACCTTCAATGTATATACGTTGTTGTTGAAACCTATGATCTTATTTGTTATATCATGTGTAGGTGGTTTTCATCTAAAGAAATCCATAAAGAATATATAAAATATTGAGGGAGAGAAATTCCTTGGCTAATGTGTGAAACACAAAGGTTTCTACCTCCAAATATTTTCAATGCACAAGAACAATACCTCATACACCAAGTTGATGAGATTGAAATGTGTGGACTGTTGGGCTCGTGATATGATCAATTTTATGACATTAATCAAATACTCTTGCCAAATGTATATATGCATTTTCATGTTTTGACGAAGTTTTTGAAGAGATTTTGTGCCAAAACGCTATGATCCACACCAGGTAAGCATAATTCATGTTTTATGATGATCTTGAGTGTAATTCAGTATGATTTTATGTTTCCAGGAATCCAATTCACATTTTTTGGTGTCATAGGGCAAAATCGCAACTTGTTTTTGCTTCCGGTACTCCATCCGACACTTAGTCCAGTACTCCATTCGACACTCTGTCTGACACTCCGTCCTGCACAAAAACAATGGGCGATTTGGTGGTTATGGTATTGGTGGCCAGTGATGGGAGAATCAGAAACATGGGTTTTTCGTGTGCTCGTGCCCTCCAACTACTAAACTCTTGACAACTCGATTTGGGTTGTTATGTTGGGTGATTATTGGCTCGGTTCATTTCGGCAGTTAGGGCATCTTAAATGAAATTTACTGTTTTTAGAAGAGGATAGACCCTCCAATGGTCGAACTCTCAGTTTGTAAAGCTTATAAATACCACCTCAGTGGTCAAACAATAGTGAAGAAGTTGTGTGTTAGAGCCAAAGACAATTTTAGCTCTGTTTTTCCATTTTCGTTTTGCCAGAGTAACCACGACTTGTTGGGGGGCCCACCAATAGTCTGGGTAACTATTTTATGAGTTTGTTTGTGAATTAGATAATGTAGATGTCTTTTTATTTATTTTTCTATACATAAATTGTCATTTTGCTTCTTCGTTATTTAAATTGTTGTTTATAATTTAATTGGTTTAATTTAGTTTTTGCAGGTTATTATGAGGAATCTTGTTAGTATGCAATGAATTCTTAGTTGATAGAAGCAATCTTGCAAGCTTAGAGACTAACCGTGTGTGTAGCTAGAGGATAAATTAAGTTTTCTTTTATGCTGAAATAGATGATAAAAACATAGTTTTTCATTTATGCTTTCTTTGACAGAGTTTGGTGGATGGATAGTGCTAGCTTTATTTTTTATTTGTAGATTACTTATCTAATTACTAAGTTTTTTCTTATCGAGTTGTTAATTAATTTGCTCATTTATTTATTTTTCATATGTTAGAATAATGTTTAAATTATGTTTATGAGCATTTTCCTTTTTGCAATTTGAATTATTAAGATAGAGCTAGTTTAGTTTATTTTATGCAATTTCTTTCTTAGATCTAGGCTACAATTTCAATTTGTAGTTAATGATTGAATTTAGTATAGTATGAGTTTTCTTACGTAGTATAGAGTGCAATTGAATTTCATAGCATAATCTCTTTTTACTGTTGATGGTTAATGCATGATTACATAATCACATGGATACGCAGGGTAATTGATGTTGTTTTCATGATGGCTAAGTTTTCACTGGATTGCCTAATTTAGACTTTTCATTTTTCTATTCAAGTCAATATCGATTTTGTCCCTCTTGAATTATCTTTTATTGTTAAGTGCCATCATGATATTATAAGAGACCTGAGACATTCACACAACCATCAACACTATATTTGAGTTTTCATAGATTAGAAAATAGTTTCTTTCTTTCATAGATTAGAAGATAGTTTTCTTGTTGTTATAGGATAGATAGTCTTCTTGCTTTGGTATATTAAAGAGTAGTTTGCTTAACATAGATTAAAGGTTAGTTGGTAATTTCTCTTTCTTTCAATTTAGTAGATTTCCTTTTGTAGATTAGAAATAGTTTTGAAGTTTGATTTAAGAATAGAGTTCACTTGTCTCTTAGCTTAGTTAGTTTCTTATGGAGTAATCTTAGTTAGTTTACTTGCTATGGAAGTTATCATAGGTTAGTTAGTTATTTACTTGCTTGTTTACTTGCTTTAATAGAGTAGTTGCTTGCTTGTCTATTTTTCTTTGATAGGGTAGTTACTTGTCTATTTATTTGCTTTCATAGAATAATTTCTTATTGAATTTAAGTAGGTTAATTACAAGTAGTTTGTTGTTGCTATTTTCTTATTAGATGAATAGTTTTCTTTTTCTTATTGTTATGATTGAACTAGTTTGCTTTAAGTAGGATTTTCATTTTTTTCCCTAGAACTATCCATCGATCCTCCATTCAAGGGTTACTTAGGGTAAATAGTTTGAATTCCTTAGTAGGGTTTGACCATTAGATATATTTGCTTGGATATAGTAGCCTTTAGATAGCCACTTCCTTATTTAGACTATACTACTTCCATTCCTTCTACCTTGGCATATATATTGCTACAACTCTAAGTTTACTTACCCCGGGTTGACAATTTAATTGAGGGTTTTTAGTGTGTTTTTAGTGAAAATAGAACACCCATAATTTTTGGCGTCATTGACGGGGAGTTGTCTCAAGGTAGGAAATAGTTAGGAAATAGATTAATTTTAAACCATAGCATTAGTTTGGTGGCGGGGGAAATTTAAGACGAGAGGTAAGAACCTTCACATCTGCTGTAACATGTTCCCTCAAAGCCAATGGTAGTTTTTCTTTTTCTTTTTGTTTACTTTCATGAATTGACCTAGGGACCCAAAAGGTAGATATATTAAATCTAAATCAGAACTTTCAACCAAGGTTCCTTCCGATCTTTTTGGGGGAAGGAACATTTCACTCCTAAACTCCGCAGACTGATATCGAAAAATAGGAGCTAGCTCAACCCAAAGAGCTAAAGAAGTCTCTGAAGATACTAAGACAGAGAGCAGTATAGACCAAAAATTTGAAGCATTAGTAATAGTGGGACAGGAGGCAAGACCACTCAATCCCTCCACAGAACCAAACGACACAACCTTTGTTTTCTGACCACCACCAGGAGAATGAATTCAAAGGTGACCATTACTTTGGAAGAACTATCTCAAATCCTTGCAATAGTTGGGATCTCTTATTCTCAGGAATAACACATCTTGACAATAGCCAAGAACTTGTCTACCTCTTCAGAAATATTAGAAGAATCAAGGTCCTATGAGCTACAAAATGATTTTCCTTGCCAAAATGCGAAGGAAGTTGAAAAATTATGGACTACACCCAGTGGAGAACAATCATTAAGACCTGAGATTGAGGAGTTCTCAACATCCATCTCAGCAGATCCTTTATGTACTTCAGAAATCAATCATATAGAAGAAGAGGACCTGCATAGCATGATGAAGGAGAGACTAGAAATTACTATTGATAAACACCAATATTACATTGAAATTTGGTTTCAAGAGGTCATCAGGCCACAATACTATTCTCTTCTTCAACACTTTCTGATGCCAAAAAAATAGGTTGGTTGGTTCTTCATATCCAGGTAATCACTGTGGTAAATTTTTCATATATGGATATGAGTATGTTTCTTATCTTGCTCCGCACATGGTTACATTGGAAGCGTTCTTACACTTGAATAAAGATTTTCCCTTTCTTTTTAGGTAGGGTAGGATAGTAAATAAAAGTTGCATGTTGTTAGTTTAGCTTAAAGTCTAATGAGGCCTCATTTTACATTTTCTTTTAATAAAAGAACTATGAGATACATGTTCCAGTGACTTGATCTCATTGATCTTATTAGTTTGTGATATTTTAGAGTGTGGTTTTTGACAAATATTCCTAGAGATTTATGCAGGTATTTATTTCACCAGGAGTAGACAATTTCAAGGAGATATAAAAGAATAATTTTTCTTCAAAACATTGCTATACTCGAACCTTGTTGTTTGATAAGCATCAAATGAATAATGACTTGTTGTAGTTAGCCATTTTTTTGCAAAATATTTTCATCTTCGTTTTCTCAAGGCATCTTAAGAAGCAATTGCTCTTGAAAACTTTCACCACTGTATAAGGAAGTGATACCATAACCATCAAGCTTATAGGTCTCTCGTACAATTTCCTCAAGAAACCTGAGTAAGTAAGTAAAGTATCTTTATTAAAGAGTAACAAGGAGGTCTGATTCGCGGTTATTCATGGAAACATCACAATAACTTACAAAAGAAGAAAGTGAGTTGAGCCTAGAGATACCTTTCTGTTCTTTCTCAATGGTACCATCCACTACACACTAAATAGATTGATTATATCATATCTTTAGACAGTCCACGTCCTCTTAAGTACCCCTTACATTAGGACAGTCACTAAGGAATATAACGAAAAGTCATCCTCTAACATAAATACCATCCCAATTGAAAAAAAAGAAAATAAAAAGTTTTTTTTTCAGAGCTATCCCCCCATCGTCTTGCATAAAGAAATATTATACTAAAATATTAAAATATGGAGGGCTAGTCTCTGAGGGTGTAAGAGGATAACCTGTCGGGATAGTGAACAAGTCTGCTGGCAGTGGGTACCAGCTTGTGGTATGACTAGGTAAACCCGTCGAAGTACTAAACAATATTGATGGAAGTGAGGCATTCTACCTAGCGAGGATGATAATATGACAACAAATAAATAATAAATTTAAACTTCTCCTGATGTACGACATTACTTATAGACAAAGATGACATGAAGTATGTATGGTTAAGCTAAGGTTAATGAACTCCATAAAATTTTCATTGGGAACTAACTCTGAGACTATCTTGAAACTCTCTTGCCTACCTCTTCTTATCTATATACATGATCTCTTATCCTATAGGTGGGGACATCTTTTAACCGTCTCATCAGACCAATCTGTGAAATTTATCTCTACACTTAACAAGCTGTAAATCTTCGGCTATTGGGAGAACTGACTGGTTTCTTGCATTTTTGATCGTGAGGTGTCACAATACTTAGGTGTGGGGTAGGGGTTCATGAGTTGGCAAATGATAAAATTGCCTAGAAGAAGTAAATCTTTGTAAAAATTTATGTGTGTTGTTTTCATAATACAAGCTATTATATCAGCAGTCATTTTATTTTTGAAATTATAATTCCCTGTGTGTTATAAACTGTTGTACATTTCCTTAAGAGACCACTTAACTGATTTATTTTCATTACAAACCGTTCATTACAGAGCTATGATTACATACCTTATAGAATGTGAGATAGAGGAATGAATTGTGTGAGCACAATGGAAAAACAAATAATAATGGAACACTCTTAGCGTGCCTCAACTCCTATTCACTATGTTCATGGCCTCTGAGGAATCAATTTCCTCAACCAAAAATCTCCCAAGAGTTGGAGACCACTAATTTAAACACCACCAGTTGCCAAGAGCAAGATATAACAGGGTTTTCAAAACTGAATTTCAGAACATCTCTAGAGCTAACGGATACTCCAAGGAGTGGATAAAAGAGGAGCTAATCAACCCTCTCATAGTCATCGCCAGATTGATTACATGTGAAGGTAAATATTTCGTCTTTAAAGCCTATCACTTTCGATCATTAGTTCACTTTCAGTTCGATAAGCCATTGAATTTTCCATTTTACTTCTTAAAGAGTCTTGAGAGGATGTCTTCCCAAGTGAGGAAGAATGCAACCAATCCCCATAATAGCCTATTTCACCACAGCCTTATCAAACTACTTGTCTTAGCCGAGTTGGAAAAATAGGGGAAAATGTGGGATGAGTTCATTTACCAATTTGAAAACCCTCATATTACAATCAAGACTAGAAAGAAGACTCTTGATACAGGGACTATTACTCCACCCAAACCCTCATGCTCAATGTTAAGAACCAAATATCAATATAGCATAGAAAAACCTAAAAAAAAGTACTCAATGCCTTGAAAAAGAGACAATTTCAGATAATAAGCCTCTTCGAGGGGGAAACCTCCTTTTACCCCACTTAAATGTTCAAGTACAAGATGATTCAAAATGAAAATGTCTCCTTGGTATATATAGGAGACTAGGAGGTATAATTACAACTAATGGCCTAAAGCCAACATAAATAAAACAACATTACTAACATAATATGTCCCAATTAAGGGGTAATGAGCCAATATTAGGGCTTAACATGCCCCTCCCCTTGAGACAAGTGTTGTCCGCAACGCTTGAGTAACTCTAGATGCTTCTGTATAAAAGACTCATCTCCCCAAGTGGAATCTTCAGCTGATAGTTTCCTCCATTTAATGAGATACTCTGAAATGGATCTATTCCTCAGCTGGCGAATTCTTGTGTCAGTGATTTCTTCAGGCTCCAATATGATTTTTCCTTCCTCGTCAAGTTCTGGAAATATAGTTTGAACTGGGATCTTATTGCCTATAACCTTCTTTAAGCATGAAACATGGAAAACTAGGTGTACTCGTGAAGATGCAGGCAGCTCCAATTTGTATGCCATAGTACCAATCTTTTGCAACACCTTATAAGGGACATAGTACTTTGGTGATAATTTATTATCTTTCTTGGCTTGTGTTATCACTGAAATTTTGTCCGCACATGGTGACAAGAACTCAACATCGTCAAACAGTAATGAAGTCATTCATGGCACTGAATTAATTTCATAGGATTCCAAAAAGGTAAAAAACTATACAAAGTAGTGCAAAAATTGAAGAGCGCTTTACAGAATTTGGGCGCACGCGCACATGCGAAGAACATGAACATACCATGCGGGCATACGCGCACGATGCACGACTGTTGGCGCAAAAACCCGCGCACCTGCTAAACGACGCATTTATTGAATTGGTCGGCCTCCCAACTACTTATGGATCAGCTCCCAAGCTGATTTGACCCTCAAATCTGAGATAAATCCGAATGGTGGGCTGGTCAAAGACCTAATAATGCCCTAAATGGCCTCTTTTCACACTACAAAGGAGTTACACAATAACCCAATGCAATGCTATAAAAAGCCATGAAGAAACCTCATTTTCTCAAGGAATTTCATGCAATGTTATGCTGCCTATATTGTTTTAAGGACTCCATCCTTGACAAGATCACTTTGGCACCATTTCATTGAGCAATCCACCTCTCCATTGAGTGGGTTTGCAAAGGAGTTCTTTTATCACCATTTTTATTTTTCTTGTTGTAAGGAGAGCAAGTTTGTGAGGGTCCAAGAGCCTTCCTTTGGAGGAAGAAGGGACTCATAGTCCCCTTTCTTCATTGTGCTTTGATTTCATCAATAGATCAGCCTAAAAACATTGGTGATATTGGTCTTTTTGTGTTTTGTTATCTCTATATCCATATGCTCATAATTTTAGTTTTTATTAGTTTAATTCTTGCTTATAGTTTTGTTTTTCTTTCTCTAACTCTTTCCTCTACAGCTGTCATGCTCAGCAAGACCCAACTGGGCATGTAAGCACCTCTTATTTTCTCACCAAGGTGACGAAAGGGGTGAAAATAGATTGGCGACCATACTGGGGATAGGTATCAAATTACTACCTCATTTGGGTTTATTTTGCTCTTCTTTTAGTTTGTTTAACTTGCAGGTGCACAAACCGGCCTAGGCCAACTTGCCAACCATCCAATTCAAGGGAGAATTGAGAGAAATCCATCCAAATTTTCTTTCTCGGTCATTTGTCACAGGTGCACGGGTATTCCACCCCACAGATGCGCATCATGCACGCATGCGCTTAAACAACATCTTTTCTCTGCGCGCATGCGCTTTCTGTCTCAACTCTGTTCGCGCGCCTGCGCTTTGTGCGCCTCTGTCTGCACTAGGGGCCGCACATTTGAGTAAAATTCCACATTGTAAGTTGTTGGGATGTGGGGAAGGACTTTTTCCTTCTTAAAAATGATGTCAAGCATGCTCTAAACACTGCACCACACTTAGTCCCCTCATCATATAAAGGGGTTAGTCAAACGCACATAGGCACCTAGGAGGATAAAAATCAATTTCCCTTATTTTATTTTTGCCACGTGGATGGCTTGTTTTGATTTACAAAATAGGGTGGTAATCATTTTTAATCACATCTAAGCTTACATTGGGACTAGAAGTTGAATTACCAATCAAGTAGTATGCTCTTCTCTCGCGCCTTCAAGCGCCCTTGAGAATCAGAAAAGGATTGGGAAACAATTCCATCTCCCTTAAACAAAGTTTAAAACCTATAGGAGAGGACAACGACCCTTTTTGGGACCCCTCTTAGTTTTATTTTTTCAAACGTATCTTAATATTGTAACGGGCCCATACATGCCCACATGCTACAAAGATAGGATAGTGTTTGGAATTGCGCTTTCTTAGATCAAAACACTAGGAAAGTTTAAAGGTTTGTGACGGGCCCATACATTCCCACATGTTCAATCTAGGATAGTTTCAAGATTTTCTAGATTGCATCACAATAGGGAGTTAAAGGATAGTAACATACCCACATGTTCACATGCTAGCTTCTTAGGGCTTTTGAATTACGCAAGGTTGTACCAAAGACATCTAGCTAATTAGGTAATCAAACTCTTGTAAGGACCAAGCGAAGTCCACATGTAGCAAGGTGACATCTAATTAACTAAAAGCTGGCACACTTTCACTCACACACAAAAGTCACTTATCACTCACATAGCTTCTTCTCGAAACGTGGAGGTCTAAGTAAGTTTCCTCCCAAGGGATTCTGAAAATACGCCATCTTTTCTTGACGAGACTATCCACTCCCACTTTTAATCAGCGAGGTTGGTTTGCACCCCCAACCTCACAAAACAACTTCATCTAAAAATCTTTCTAAAAAAATCACTAAGTTTTCCTCCACAGGAGGTGCCAAAAGAAATTTTTTAGCCTAGGTAGGATTTTGGTGATAGGCATCCAAATAACTCCCCGTTATCTGGTTCTCACATTTTCAAACATAGAGGTTGTCAAATAGAGAACTTAAAATCCTCCAAGTCAAGTGTTCCAATCACCATAAGGCAGGGAGATACCCGTGAAGGGTTGAAGGCCGAGGTCTGGTTGTTCTGTGCATCCCCCCTTGAGGCACCCACCTCTTGGACATGATCCATCCCATGACCCATTTCTTAGACTGAAAATCTAAATGCCGCACTTTGACCGAGGTACCTAGTGACCAACTTTAGGACATCTACCCAGGTGGAAATTGTGGGTTGCAATTTCACCTTGATTGGATTTTGTGTGGCTACTAGGAAATATCGCCAGTTCTTTCGAGATATGCCCCCTTTACCCCTCATTATAACCAATTATTTCATCCTTCACTAGTTTCTTTTCTCGTGAATTCAGACCCCACTGTTGAGTACTATTGGAAGGTCCAGTGCTATTTGAGAGGAAGGACGTTATGTCTTCTAGGACATGAGCATTTGCTTTCTTTTGATTCCCCCACGCAGACAAAACCACTTACCAACATATATGTTTCTTTCTCATTTTATGTATGATGCACATCTGATTACAGTTTGATTTGGATATAGATATTGTGTACACATTCAACACAAAGGCTATTTGTTCCTATATTTCTCTCACTACTTGTTGCACATATTCACACGACTAGTTGGACATCATAGGGGAACCACAAAACCCCCGTCATTCATGACGCTTTCTCAACCTCCCTCCTATCTTAGGGGGAGTATCTAGTTGTACCCGCTCATTGGTACCTCCTTCACACACTCGTGTGAGTGCTACTATCTTAGGATCAGCTTTGCTTGGTTCTACATTACTTGGGTCAATTCCCCAAGGTCATCCGTTCACTCGCTCTCCTTTGCATGGAAGTGGGGGACCCTCTTCCTCTCAAGGAGGGAGCACCAACCCACCTAGTCCCCATCAAGGGTCAGGTTCACAACACACTATGGCTGGAGCTAACCCTCCCACCCCACTACAGATGCCATATTTGGCCTCTCTCAACATACCGGATCTCACCAAACTCACCAATGATCCTATATTGCATGACGTCACATGGACTGCAATGCCAATAAAACTTCCTTCAGACATACCAAAGTTTGAAGGGAAGGCAGGGGATGACCCCGCCAACCATGTCATGACCTTTCATCTATGGTGTTCTTCCAATATAATTATGGATGATTCCATTAGAATGCGATTATTTCAACACACACTCACTGGCCCATCAGCTAAATGGTATGTCAAAGAAAAATCAGGGTCCCATGGGACCTTTGAGTCATTGGCCAAAGCATTCTTGACCTTCTTCCAATTACCCATCCGCCATGACAATGGTCTAGAACTACTATCTAACTTCAAACAAACCTTAGCCACACACATCGCTGACCACATTCATGAGTGGCGTAGGCGACGTAGTTTGTGTAAAGCAAAAACCACCAAGCAACAATGTCTCGACTAGTTTCTTAGATCACTTGTCTCTCTCCTTGGAAAGGATGTAGCTTCCACCTTCCCTCAATCCGAAGTGGAAGCCATCAGTAAAGCCCAACATTATGACCTCATCTATGCATAGTCAGGGTACTTATACACGGTACTTCCTGATCTTCCAAAACCTGTGCCATTTGGCCAAGACAAACCTGGGATGTCTCACTCAGCAGACGGACTAATAGGTGCCACCACACACCATGGTCCACAACCCCAACCACCATCGATGTATGGAACACTTCAATACCCGCCGGCCTACAGGGGCACTTCTTATTACCCCCGACCCCCTTATCAACAACCATACCCTGTTGCTATACCTCCACCCATCAGTGGACCACCACCGGCACCTCCCATACATCCACCTATTCCCACAAACAATGGTACTCCCTCAACATCATCTTATAGTACTAGTGAAAGCACTACGCCTTCCTATGTACCTTATGGATCGGTACCACCACAAAATCCATACTTCCCATTTTTTGGTCCCCCACAACCCATGGCTCCCCCACACCCATATGCAGGGGTAAATTTTGTTCAACCTTCTGCTGCTCAACAATACCAAAATTTCAAACAATTGAATATAGCCAACCCAACTCACCCATCGAACAATGCCAAGAAGAAAGGACGGAATAGGAATAACAACAACCCAGGTCAAGGCGGGAATCAACCCCCATAGCACCAACCCATTGGGGGCAACTAGAACCAAGGGAACCAAAACCCCCAAGGGGGCAACAATAACAAACGCCAAGGGTGAAACAATGTTAAAAACATATTCCCTTGTGCCCTTTGTGGTGAATTTGGTCATTACACTCACCATTTCCCCCATATCAGTGATTTCAAATGGTTAAAATATTCTGGTAGTCTACCCCATTCTCATGCAGAAACTGCCCGTCAGCAGGCACCACAACAATACGTGCAACAACCCCCTCCCGCCGTGCTGCAAAATCCTATTCTGCATCAAGGTGTGATCAACACCCAACAGGACACACAACATCCCCCACCTTATATGGAACAATACCACAACCCCAACAATCCAGCAGAGCGTACAATTCTCCTCACCAGTGAGGAAGAAATTCTTCTGCAAATGCGTAATCGTCAGTATCATACACCCGCTGAGTCTACTCCCATCTCTCCAGAAACAAACCCTACACCAACGGGACCTCCGTTGGTGATCCCTCACCCTTCCTCCGGACCACCACTACGCATCCCTCGCATCCCCTTGCGCCGAAATGTCCACAACCCACAGGCTAGGGCAGATCATAACTATAGCTTGGTAGACGACTTAGCACAATCCCCAGCTGCCATGTCAATCTTGGAAGTCCTCCAGACTTGTCCTATGCAGCAGAAATATTTACTTTCCACCTTGGGGGCAGTTGACCCTATCGATACTCGACTCATCACCTTTGATCTTGATAGCAGAGAACCTCGTCTTCCCGTCTTGATCGCTTTTCAAATACCAATTAAAATACAGAACATCACAGTTCATCGATGTATCATTGATGAAGGTGCCTCTACATGCATCATGTCCAAAACAGTATGGCAGAAACTTGGTTCCCCGGAACTCATACCCTCTACCATCACATTACGAGCTTATGACGGACGACCATCCTCTCCTGAAGGGCTCTTCCAAAATGTCTCCGTTGAACTCGGGGGAAAGAATATTCTCATTGATATCAAAGTTATCGACGCCCCACTCGATTATAATATCCTATTCGGTCATAGCTACATGTACGCTATAAAGGAAGTGGCGTCTTCCATCTTTCGGACAATGATGTTTCCCCACAATTGGAAGATCGTGACCATCGACCAAGTCTCACATTATGAGCTTAACCCATATGACAACCTCGATAACATTCTTCCTCTCATCCACACCAACCAAGATGCATATCCTCTCGTAGAGATGGTTCCTGGGATTTTCAAAGATCCATCTTTGTTAGGGACATACCATGGAGCACCACCACTCCTTCATCCTGCTAATCAAGTATGCGTCATCTCATCTAATGAAACTCACACGGAGGATGCTCTTCATCCTCAGGAGGCTTTAGTCATTCCTGACGTCTCAATAGTCGCAGAACCACTCCTGCCGGAGCCTCCTGCACACTCGTTGATCTCAACAGTCCACGAATCCAGATCCCCTCAAGGGAATAATCCCATTTGGGAGACACTCCCCCAATCCCTCACCCAAATTCCCTTCTTTTACCCTCCCCCAGGTATAGAATCTTTTCAGGTAGCCGCCATGCTCACACTACCCAATATGGTGTTAGCAATCCCAATTTGGTATTTACACCCACCAGAGGTGGTCCCTCGACCATCCCTTCCCCCACAGGATGGACTTCCCATAACGATTCCCATCCTCACCCCCACTACCCCCCCACTCACTAACCTCCCGGCTACAGCTAGGGGCAGGAGAAAGAAGAAAGAGCCTACCGCTCCACTTCCTCTGCGCGTATGACCACCTTGCGCACTATGTAAAAAAGAAGGCCACCAAACCAACAACTGTCCATCACTACCTGAATTACGGAATTTGATCCCCCCCAAGAAAACTCTCACAACACCCCTCACTACTGCTAGTACCACTACTACCACCAACCCTTCCAGTAGTAAAGGGTTGAGGACCAAAAATGCTTGTGCTATATGTTTAGAGTATGGCCACTACACCCATCATTGCCCAGCACTGCCATGCTTTTGACAGACATTAGCGGCAGTACGCCAGAACTTCCAGAACAACCCACGCCCTACTACGTCCTCGTCAAATATCACTGACATTCTCTATGTCACCACTTCAGTCAATGAACGTATGAGATGCCCTTTCTCTCTCTGTGATTCATTAGCTCATTTTACATACCAGTGTCCTATGATCCTTGCATACAGGAAACATCAATTAGCCCTGCATCACCGACCCACAAAGGCGATAATTGACACTACTTCGTCACTCAAGGATCTTCATGTCGTTTCTTCTGAACCCGAGGCACTCCCAACGCCTCCATGGTTCTTAAATGACGTCCTTGAGGATGTACCCCGCAACCCCCCCAACTCTCCTACTCATTCCCCTACAGACACTCTCCACCCAACCACCACGGGTACCCCTCAGTACTTCAATATATGGTTTATGTCGAGTGAACCCTCACCATCTCCTGTCATTGCTCCCGCTAATCTCCATCAGGGGGCAACCACACTATCACTGAGATCACTCCTCACGACCCCTTGTATTCCCGACATTTCCAATGCGATGAGGAAATACTCGAAGAGCTAAACCGCCCAGACTCTCCCTGTGATGCGCCACATCACCGCGCACTCTTCTCTCCACAGGAATCCCTCATGCCTCCTAACCAAAACCCCATTTACACAACCAAAACCAAAGATTTTATCCCATCCGGGACTATTGATTGGTTCAACAATCCCATTCCTGCCCTTGATGCGTTTGAAGAAGGTAATATGGCCAACATTTCCCCCACCATCAAAATCGACATTTCCATTAAAAATGGCATCATCAAAGAAATTACCATTGGAGCTGCTTACACTCCTCAGGAAATCGCCGCATATAAATCCCTCTTCCAGGAATATAGGGATATTTTTTCCTAGTCAAACACAGAAATGCCTGGCCTCGATCCCTCTATTGTCGAACATCGCATCGACACCTGGCCCGACATCACACCAATTCACCAGAAACAACGACCGCTACACCCATCCAAATCCATGGCTATTAAAGTTGAAATAGACAAATTACGTGCGGTCGGGTTTATTTATCCCATCACTTACACTTCGTGGGTTTCCAACCCTGTACCCATCGAAAAAAAATAGGGCACTATCCGCATTTTCACTGACTTTCGTGATCTCAATAACGCATGTCCTAAAGACAAATTTCCAACGCCTTTCATCGATCAAATTATCGACGACTGAGCTGACCATGAGGCTCTCTCCTTTATGGACGGATTCTTTGGCTATAACCAAATCCAAATCCACCCAGCCGATCAGTATAAAACCACATTCACTATCCCATGGGGTACCTTTGCATATCGTGTCATTCCTTTCGGCTTAAAGAATGCCGATGCAACTTTCCAATGGGAAATGACATACATCTTCTATGATCTGTCTAAAATAATCCTTGCCTACTTGGATGACCTCACAACTCAATCCAAGAAATGCACCCAACATCTCGATGATTTACGAATCATCTTTCAATGGTGTTGTCAGTACAACATCCGCCTGAATCCTCTCAAGTGTGTGTTCTGTGTCACCGCGGGGCGCCTCCTCCGTTTTTTTGTTTCCCAAAGTGGTATTACCATGGACCCCCTCAAAGTCCAAGCTATCACTGAAATTCCACCTCCCCGAAATTTACGGCAACTTCAGAGTCTACAGGGCAAAGCTAAATTTCTTAGACACTTTGTTCTCGATTACGCCATACGCGCACATGGTTTCCTTCGCTTACTACGTCACGAGATCCCTTTTCACTGGGAAAACTATGCCCAACAGTCATTTGATGATCTTAAAGCAGCGATTTCAAATGCACCTTTAATTAGTGGACCTGACTATAATCGCGACTACATCCTCTACGTATCAGCATCAGCTGTATCAGTAGCCAGCGTCCTCGTCCAGCTCAGAGATGACAATCGTGAACACATCATTTACTACGTTAGTAAGAACATCTCAGGACCACCCTTGAAGTATAAACACAAAGAGAAACTTTCTCTTGCAGTTGTCCTTGTAGTCCAGAAATTGTGCCATTACATTCTGCTTCCCACCACAAAGGTCGTCGCAGATTCCAACCCTATGCAGTACTTGCTCAGCCGTCGACAAGTTAACGGAAAATTCGCTTGATGGATCATTATGCTTCAGGAGTACAATCTTGAGTTCTCAACACCTAAGAGTAAGACGGCCCTCGTTCTCACTGAACTTGTCACAACCCTCCCCTCGGACACCACTAGTGCCCCCATTAACACCGACTTTCCTGACGAACATCTCTTTTACATCACTTTGGATGATCCTTGGTATGGCGACCTTCTCGTCTACCTACAAACTCAAAATTTTGGTAACCACCTTTCACGAGATGATCATAGACGTGTTCACCATCAGGCCCCTCGCTATCTCCTCATCAGAGACATCCTATACCGGCGGGGCGTTGACACCATTCTTCGTCGATGCCTGACCATCAACGAGGCTGACAGAGTCTTAAACGACTGCCACAACGACGCATGTGGGGGCCATCTTTCGGGTATATCCATGGCTCAAAAGATTATCTGAGCCGGTTACTTTTGGCCTACCTTGTTTCATGATTGCATTCATGCCGTGAAACGATGTGAGCAATGTCAGCTCTATGCCAACAAATCCCAGGCTCCCCCCCGCTCTTCTCCACCCTGTCATTACAGCCGACCCTTTTTGCAAATGGGGCATCGACTTTATGACTTGCAATATACCCTCCAACAATGGTAACAAATACATCATTATCATCATTGACTACTTCACCAAATGGGTCGAAGCTATGCCTACTTTCAACAATACCCCTGACACAGCAGCGCATTTTTTCTTTAACCACGTCATATCCCGTTTTGGAGTACCACTCCAACTCGTTTCCGACCATGGGAAACACTTCGAGAATGAGATCTTCGTCGAAATATCATCTCGGTTAGGCTTCTCTCATGAGTTTTCCTCACCATATTACCCTCAGTCGAATGGACAGGTCAAGGCAGTGAACAAAGTCCTCAAGACCATGTTACAGCGCACGGCTAATAAACATAGAACCAATTGGAATAATATGTTATTTTCCGTGCTATGGGCTTATCGAATGGCAGTGAAAACCACTACCGGTTTCACACCATTCCATTTAGTCCATGGGGTCGAGGCAACTCTTCCCATCGAGTGTGAAATTCCCACCTTACGCACTGCAATTGAGCTATTATTTGACACTGCTCCAATGGAGCAGCGCTTGCTGAACTTCGAGTCTCTGAATGAAGATCGTCGATCTTCCTTATAGAACAACGAGGCAGCTAAAAAATGATCCAAGGCTACCTTTGATCACCATGTCAACCTTCGATCATTCCGTGAAGGCGACCTTGTCCTGGCTTATGATATCGCTCATGATACCTTTGGCCACGGAAAGTTTGAATCACTTTGGCATGGCCCTTTCATCATCCAACATTGCCTCACCAAAGGCACATACATATTGGCCTCCCCCAAAGGCCTCTCTCTCAAGGAACCCGTCAATGGGTTATATCTCAAGAAATTTTATGCTTAAACGTAGTCATTCTACTTTAGGTTATTTATTTTTCTAGCGTTTTTTAATATTTTTTTCCTCCCCTCTCGTCTAAACTATCCTTTGTGCTATTGACAGATGCTTCCTCCACTAGCCTACCACATTGGTTACGCCGACAATGCCAGCCGTTGGACACAAAATCTCGCTTCGGCTGCTTGGGCTCTCTACACCCCCTCACATGAGATTCTACATTCAAGAGGCATATGTTTGGGGCCAGCAACCAACAACCAAGCTGAATACACTGCTGTCATTGGCCTCCTGGCCGATGCCCAACATCATCATATTCGTCACCTTAGTGTCTTCCTCGATTCTCAACTAGTAGTTCTCCAGCTCAACAATGTATACCGTGTATGCAATCCGTGCCTATTTCGCAAATACCTGCAAGTTAGACTGTTATCTCGACATTTTGATTCCATTACATTTACACATATTCCAAGACAATTGAATCAAACAATAGATCAAATAGCTAACATGGTGTTAGATTGGCATATATCACATCAGGCTACACATACATAAACATCTCACAAATACTGTCACAACATATATATAGAATAGACATCATAAAAACATTAAACAAAAACATGTAGACAACATCAGGATCTCAAAATATGTATACTCATATATATATAAATCCCATCAGGCCATCCAAATGTTTACATACAAAAAATACATGTATCTGTAGGCCAATGCAGCACCTCAGTACAAAAACGGGCTCACCAGCCTATAAAGAACAAAAATGTACATCATACACCACTCATGGGGCCTCTATCGCCCCACCACCACCTGCCCCAGGCGGTGGTGGAGGACCACCCACAGGACCCTCCTGCCCCGGTGGCAGGCATCCACTCATCATCGCAGCAAGAACTGCTGCTCGCCGCACTATGGCCCACCATGGTGGAGGTACCCCTACACACTGCTCCAGGAAACTCTCATCCTGGATATGCGTCCACATGCCCTCAGGCACATCCTGCAAAACTGTCTCCAAATGACGACGTATGTCCTCATAATCCACTCTGACCGCCGCCAGAGGAGCATGTGATGGCCTCGCACAAGGGTCACCGAACCGACGCCTCCTCCCTGCCCTCTCGGGCTCAGTAGGTCACCCCACGGCATCCTCCCGCCGACGTCTCTCTCCCTGTGGTCATCTCTTCGGATCTCGATGAGCCGATGCTCTCTGCATCTCCACCTCGCGCCCGCGAGGTGCCACATCTGCACATGCACAAAACAACAACAATAGATAATATCAGCATCTATATCATATACATATGGACTGATATCTCCAAAAATAACCTAAACCAAAAACATACACAATACTAAAACATACCTCGATGGTCAAAAACCTCCCCTGGAGGCAGCACCATGTCCGGGTCACCTCGAAAATCAACCCCAGCATAGGGGTACCACAGTACTACCTGTGACATCTGTCGCCATATCTATGCCGCCTCTTTCGAAAAGAAGTGGCCACCTTCGCCACCACCGTGACGAAGAAAAACTGTCGACCACCGCCTCAACCACGGCTCATGTGCCCCCAACACCTCTAGTAAAACCCTCGGGTGAAACATCGACACCCTCTCTAAGAACCATGCCACCAGGATAGACCCAAGTGCAAACTCTCCTGCACCTGTGGATTGACAATGGTCCAACTGCGCTATCATTCATGCATGTAGCATCAGCCCCCACGCGAACTGCTCGCCGACCACCACCCTCTCCAGCACTAACAGCTGGCCACCACTAATCCGATGGGTCGCAAGTGACCCATATATACGCACAATCATCGCCACTATACAACGATGTGCTAGGGATTCTATAACACTGATGCTCACCATAGTCCCAGACATAAAGTCCTGACCTGAGTAGTATCACTGGCCAATCATAGCAAGGGTTGTATCCCTAGGCAACACAGGCTCTGTCGGTAGGGGCATTCCCCGAAAGGGGAGCCCAGTCAAAAAATATACATCCTCCACCCCAGTGAAGGGGATCTTCTCTCCTCGCATGAGAAAGCAGTGCAGCTCCGGACTCCACATCTGGAGCAGGAACTGTAGTAAATACTCCTATGCCCGTACCAACGGGCACTCAAATAATTTTAGCAACCCACATGTTGCCAAAGTCGCATGCACGTCAGGCCCCTCAATGGACACAACATCTTGCAACTGGGCCCAGTCTCGCTCTCGCCACTGCACTGGCATCATCACTGCTGGCCACCTGCAAACAAAACAGAGTTCTATATCAGCTCATGTAACCATCAACAACATCAAAAGGACTCATTTTTAACCCTTCAACCTTGCCTCCTAGGCGCGGTTTTTGTTCCCACAGGCGCACACACATGTGTGCCTGTTCAGTACACAAGCGCGCATATATGCGCGCCTGTACACCGAACATGTGTGCCTCAATGCGTGCCTATTTTCTTCACAGGCGTGCTCTTAAACACGCCTGTTTTCCATACAGACGCACACCAGGGCGCGCCTGCCAAACCTACAGGCGCGCACTGATGCGCGCCTGTTCAACACACAGGCGTGCCCTTCGGGCGCACCTTAAATTCCCCCTACCGTGCACCCATGCGCGTATATTCGGCATACAGGCATGAACGTATGCATGCCTTTTACCGAATCGCCCATGCATGTGGGCCCACACCCCATAAAAAACCCCCTAAATACCCCTGTATGGCCCTCCGTACAAACCCTGCCCAAAAATTGAAAACATATTTCTATGCAGGATGATCAGACCACTAACCTGATACTCGCAGATCGTCAATCGGATGCCTCATCCTCCCCGAATCTCCAAATATCCTCTGAAAACTGCTCGTCCAGTCACTGTTGCAGCAGGTACAAATGAGGTGGCAATGTGGGCCCTACAACTATATATAGGCCTTTTTCCAAACTTCCACTCACCATTCCGGGAGCCCAATGTGTCCATTTTTCAAACCATCTTCAGCCATGGGATCAGCATCCTGTCACCTACATCACAACAGTCTCTGGGTCACTTTTTATCCTGAGCCCCTGGGGCGCCTTTTTTTTCATACCATGGTCAGGTATGCGAGCGCATAGTCACATTTATCAAATACATGCTCATTTCTTTGATTCTCTTCAGATATGGTTCACTTTGGGTATTTGGTTTTTCTGTGTTCAGGTACTTGCTCATCATACATTGGCATCATCCCTTCAGGTATATACTCAGCACTGGCATGTAGTCTCTCCCACTGTATTGCATTTACATTTCCAGTCACACCCTCTGATATTGACCTTTAGGATCCTCATTCCTGGCTCTGCAATACCCATGCCTACACTTACATCTTCGGTACTGTTACCCGGTAGCATTCTTACCCGCATGAGTTGTCCCATTCATAGCAGCTTTTGCCACCTTTTGACACTCATGCTGTTTTTCATTTCCCTTTAGGGATGGGAGTCTCGATAGTCTTTCATCATGACGTGAATCAACCACATACTCCTCCTCATTTTGCTAGCTTTCCCACACGGACTCCCAGATTATCTCTTGATGGTTCTATTTTTTACCTGCACCTCCGCAGTATCATGAACCCTCCATTTCATCCACAATCAGTTTGCCCATCTGCGAACCTACCCTCATTTCACCTACCTCATACAAAAACTCACCAATGGGGCCCCCACCCTTCATCAATCTTCCAATCACACTATGCCCTACGTGGGCCACCCATATCACACTGGGGCACCCATTTATGTATTTGTACATTTCTCCCCAAATTATTCGTTATTTATTGTACAAACACCTTTATTTCTAGTCATTACATTTTTTGTCGTCACCATTGGCGACTTGCTTCTTTTTGGCCACATGCAACCCATCTCACCCTTAGTTGGAGTTTTACTTATCATCTACCCTCACCGGCATCATCCATATCTTCAGAGTACTCCACAGGCCACTTACCTCTACCCTCTGAATGTGTTCACCTTGTCCCACCTCTGGCACAACTTATCACCGGTCTTGTCATCCCCTTTACACTTGACCTCGTCACATGGTTGCGGCCACTCTTTATATCATACATCCTTCAACCAAGGGTAGTCTTGAGTCTTCCCACCTTTTGACTGTGTCCATGTACCTCTTCCACTTCCTCACCTCAGTAGATTCCATGAAGCCCTTTGCTTCTGGGAGTTGCATTCCCCTTTTGTCGACATTAGTACAATTTTCCAGAAGGCGACAGTATCTTGATTCTCATTCTCCATTTAATGAGAGATCTCGGACGACACAGGGGGAAACACCATTGCTCCCTGCTGTCGTTGGCCCCCATAACATTCAACGCCAACACTTTCTCATGTTACGGTGGGTCTTACTTTGCAACTATTGCAGTTATTTCTATCATTTGCTGAAGACCTTTGAACTTGGTAGGGCCGTCCATGCCTGCATCATCGCCGATACTTAGTACCGTGATCATGGCCTATTATTCAGAGTATGTTCCTTTGTAGAATTGTCTTCTACCTTTATCATCACTGCCCCCAAGGGTGCTGCAGTTGTCTACACCAACACTTAAGTCATCTTTTTTCAGATTTACATAACACGAGCATGGGGCATGCCGGCCTCGTTTGTACACAGTTTTCTATTTTGCGCACCTCATAGAAGGTCGGGTCCTACCGGTTCCTTTTTTCTCCAAAGGATCTCTCTGAATGATCCCACTATTGATCTATCTTACAACAACATTCTTAGTAGAAGAAACATTGATGGATTTCGGCTATACGTATGCTCCTAACCTCATCCATCAGGGGGCATCTGTTATCATTGAAATTTCGTCCGCACATGGCGACAAGAACTTAGCATCGTCAAATAGTAATGAAGTCATTCATGGCACTAAATTAATTTCACAACATTCCAAAAAGGTCAAAAACTATACAAAGTAGTGCAAAAATTGAAGAGCGCTTTACAGAAGTTGGGTATGCACACACATGCACGGAACATGAACGTACCATGCACGCATACGCGCACGATGTGCGGCTGTTGGCACAAAAATCTGCGCACTTTCTAAACGGTGCATTTATTGAATTGGTCAGCCTCCCAACCACTTATGGATCAGCTCCCAAGCTGATTTGACTCTCAAGTCTGAGCTAAATCCGAATGGTGGGCTGGTCAAAGACTTAATAATGCCCTAAATGGCCTCTTTTCACACTACAAAGGAGTTACACAATAACCCAATGCAATGATATAAAAAGCCATGAAGAAACCTCATTTTCTCAAGGAATTTCATGTAATGTTATGCTACCTATATTGTTTTAAGGACTCCATCCTTGACAAGATCACTTTGGCACCATTTCATTGAGCAATCCACCTCTCCATTGAGTGGGTTTGCAAAGGATTTCTTTCATAACCATTTTTATTTTTCTTGTTGTAAGGAGAGCACGTTTGTGAGGGTCCAAGAGCCTTCCTTTGGAGGAAGAAGGGACTCATAGTCCCCTTTCTTCATTGTTCTTTGATTTCATCAATAGATCAGACTAAAAACATTGGTGATATTGATCTTTTTGTGTTTTGTTATTTCTATATCCATATGCTCATAATTTTAGTTTTTATTAGTTTAATTCTTGCTTATAGTTTTGTTTTTCTTTCTCTAACTCTTTCCTCTATAGCTGTCATGCTCAGTAAGACCCAACTGGGCATGTAAGCACCTCTTATTTTCTCACCAAGGTGATGAAAAGGGTGCAAAAAACTTGCTTGAGGGACATCTATTTGTATGGTTGTAGTCTTAAAAACACCCAATCCCCTACTTAAAAAATTCTTTCACTATGATGTTGATCTACTTGTTGTTTCATGTGATTCTGTGCCATGGTCAGGTTGTCCTTTAAGATTTGGAGAACTTGTTGTTGATTCTCGATGTGATCTTCCACTGCTTGAACCTTAGATTTTTCTTTTAGAGAAGAAGTGATGGAAGGAGGGTGGTATCCATAAAGTGCCATAAATGGTGTCATTTTTATTGTAGTATGAAAGGAGGTGTTATAACACCATTTTGCCAAGGGTAACCATTTTAACCATCGTGTTTGTTTATCAGAGACAAAGCAATGAAGGTAGCCTTCCAGACATTTGTTCACTATCTCAGCTTGTCCATCAGATTGAGGATGATAGGATGAGCTATGAGCCAATTGAGTACCCAAACAAGAAAATAATTCTGTCCAAAAATGTCTAGTGAAGATGGGATCTCTGTCACTTACAATAATCTTTGGGCTTCCATGTAGCTTTTGAA
>ML790909.1:74694-98778 GCA_009831015.1 Picea engelmannii | reverse complement strand
TCAATTGGCTAAAGAAGGTATTGCTCCTTGTATCCTCATAGTGTGCTATCATTTCTTCCGTGAAAATTGTCCAAGTGACGAGTGATTTGCAAGAACAAAGCCATCGATACAATACAAATTGATTAGGTTCTAAATATAAAGAAACAATTCGTACCTTTTGTGTATGTGGCACATTATGGAGATCAAAGAATTGCTCCATCTGAAGTATCCATGTGATTGGGTCCTTGCTATCAAACTTCCTCATATCAATCTTAGGAACGTGGTTGGTCTTCAAACCAAAGTTGGAGTTTCTCCATTCTTGATTCACCTTCCTTGTGTCCTCATCATGAATTTCGTGGGATGCATTTTCACTTTCAGGTGTCTTCTCTGTTACAAAATTTTTCAATACTTCCATGATCTCTCCTTTTAAACCATCCATCTTAGTATCCAACTTAGCTTCCATTGAATCCATCAACTTACCTTCCATTGAATCCATCTTAGTATCCAACTTAGCTTCCATTGAATCCATCTTCTTTTGTAGTTCATTTATGTCCATACGCATTTCTTCACCTTCATCAAGAGTCCAAGTAGGATTTTCTGGAGGCTTATTTTGTGTAGAAGTTCCCTTTTTTGGTGGCATGTTGGCCAAGTATCACTTTTGAACCTTGATTTTGAGGTGGTTCTGCTAGATAATATTTCTTCTGTTGTATCTCCGAAGTTTCGACCCTTCTGGGTATGAAAATTTCTTTTAGGTAGTTCTCTGATATTTCTTCTTTGCAATGCCATAGGTCTGATCAAAATTGGATGTGCCAAGTGGAATTTATGGTAACTTCCCCACAACTTGTCGATTTTTTTCCTTTATAGGAGATCTCACTTGTATAGCATGCCCCGCACAAAATAATTGATATAAAATTCTGAAACTCGCACCAGAAATACTATAGACTATCTATGATCCAATTAAATAAGTCCCACTCAATTTGGATACTCTAAGAATAAGTTATGATTGTTTTACTTGGAACACCTTCTTGAGACTAGTCAATAGGACTAGTTAGATACCCTATCTTACACCGGGTGTATATACAAATTTAATATGACCCAGAAGTTGAAATTTTTACCACAGATACCTTACTAATTTATGTAAATATCCTCTAGATTTTAGGGTTTGAAACGTTACAAAAAATGTTTTATATCAAAAATTCCGTAATGACTCAGTTCATGATGATTCCAGAACCCTATCTTGTACAGGCTATATCACCAAAATTATAATGCCTCAGGAGCTGATTGTTGAACCCAATGTACCTTGATCCGTCTACTAAATATCCTCCAAGCCATTTCTTTTGAAACATTGTATAAAAAAAGTTATATTGAAAATTCCATGGTGTCTCAGATGTAGCAGCAAAACCCCAAGACCTTGAGCTCTGATACCATATGTTAAGAACCAAATATCAATATAGCATAGAAAAACCTAAGAAAAAGTACTCAATGCCTTGAAAATAAGATAATTTCAGATAATAAGCCTCTTCGAGGGGGCAACCTTCTTTTACCCCACTTAAATGTTCAAGTACAAGATGATTCAAAATGAAAATGTCTCATTGGTATATATAGGAGACTAGGAGGTATAATTACAACTAATGGCCTAAAGAAAACATAAATAAAACAACATTACTAATATAATATGCCCCAATTAAGGGGTAATGAGCCAATATTAGGGCTTAACACTGAAGCTATTCCTTTACCAGACCAAAAGTCCAAGAAACTTGTTGATACACCTGCAACCTCATCGAGAAAGAAGACCAAGAATCCCATTGCTAATTCATGGCACAAGGACGTGCCATATATTCAGTCTAGGGGGAGTTTCCTGAGCTAAAAAGTGCTAAGCACTACCCATTTGTATAACAAACCCATTATAAGAGGAAGTAGGATTTCTGTCAAAATTCTGTCATACTATCTTTTTACAATGTCTTGGGATATTATATCAGTAGTTGTTTGTATTGGTATGATAAATTATATACTACTGACATCATTGTGTGTGTTTATGCTATAGAATACTTCATATAATTAACTAGTCTTTGTGACAAATACAGAGCGATAACAACTGCTAAATACTTACTGCCATCTGTATTACAAGCTTATGAAAAGAGGAACAATTGTTTGAATTATTACACATCAATGAAAGGAAATACAAATTATCCTGTTCACCATGCCTACCAGTACAAACCAAGCCTTTTGTTAGTATCTGTCAGTTCTGTCAGTCACCAGTGATCCAATTTACTCTTTCATGTGATTGATAGGGTTGTTAGGTCAAATTGTTATATTTTCAAAATAAAATTATCAAATAAAATTTGACATCTCTTGGTTGTAAAATGGTCATTGGTGTGTCTAGGTGTCATTACTACTCCCTCCACTCATCCAAGGTCATAAATTTTCATCATGGTCATGTCATCATTCCTTGTCTTAAATTTTCAAATGATTGTCTTTTTCAAAGTTCTACTTCAAAATTGGTTTCTGAATTAAGGAAGATGAATTTGACAAATGTAAAAGAGGTTTTTGTTAATAATAGACCAAGAAACAAAAACCTTCTTCATTTTATGCACATGTGTTATTATTTGAGAGAAATTCCCCAAATACAGTCGCTATAGGAGGGTTTCTGCACATTTGGACATCTTGACTTCCCCAGCTGTTATTATTTGAGAGAAATTCTCCAAATACAGTTGCTAAAGGAGGGTTTCTGCACATTTGGACATCATGAAAACCAATTTTATGATGTTTTTCAGAGGTTTGGAGAAGGAATTTGTAGTTATTGATGGTTCCATTGTGTATAAGACATCACAAAATTTCCAACCATACCACTTTAATCCAAAACATCCTTTGAGAAGGCCTCCAAAATCCCTCTCAAAGACCACGCCGTGCTTCTACTAAGAGCACGCTACGCTTCTGCAAGTTTTGAGTAACCAACTTCAAGATGGGATTATGAACAAATGGGAAAGTATATTTGAAACTTGGAGGAGTTTTTTTTTCATAAAATACCCAAAAACAATTACCTCTCTCAATTTTTTAAAATACATTATGGTTTGGGATATATTCAATTCTCTTAGAGGTCTAGTTTTTAAAAAAATAAAACACTCTGTTTTTCTTGTTTTAATCATGTTTTCTTTTCGTGTTTTCCTAACAATTGGAAGTCAACTTTTGAAAACCAAGAGAAGTTTTTATCTAGGAAATATTCAAAAACAAAAACCTTTCTCATTTTTTACACAGGAGTTACTGTCTTGTATTTACAGGTGTCACTTTGATACCTATTTTTCACAAGTTTGCCAGGCCTGAATTTTTGCGCTTCTGGGAAGTCACTTTTGGAACTAATTTTGTAGAGGTAAAATTGTTGTTTTGCATGGTTTAAAGTATCAAGGGTATAATATACATCTCAATTCTTCCTCACATTTCATCAACAACATCCAAAAACTCCAAACCCTCTAGTTCAAACTTAGAGAGCATGAAACATTGAGTTGTCATTTACGCCATGATAACATTGTCCTACAAGCCAAGATGAATTCTCTACAACGTTTGGTTGATGATATGACTGCCACCAATAATATTCTTTGGATGCAATTGAAACACCACAAAAATCCTAATTCAAAATCCCCTGGGGAAGAGGGAGAAGCTTCTAAAGCTAATCCACCCCCTCCTTCGCAAGTTCAGTCATGAAGGGATTTTTTTTTTTAGTTTGCAGTGGGACCTGCAAAATCATAAGTGTGGGGGTAATGTTGGGCCCGTGATATGATCGATTTTATGACATTAATTAGATACTTTTGTCGAATGTATATATGCGTTTTCATGTTTTGACCAAGTTTTTGAAGAGATTTTGTGGCAAAATGCTATGATCCACACTAGGTATGCATAATTTGTGTTTTATGATGATCTTGAGTGTAATTCAATATGATTTTATGTTTCTAGGAATCTAATTCTCATTTTTTGGTGTAACAGGGCAAAATTGCAACTTGTTTTTGCTTCTGACACTCAGTCTAGTATTCCATCCGGTACTCAGTCCAATACTCCATCCAACACTTCGTCCGACATTCTGTCCTGCACAAAAATGATGGGCGATTTGTCGGTTATGGTATTGGTGGCCAGTGATGGGTGACTCAGAAACATGGGTTTTTCTCGTGCTCGTGCCCTCCATCTATTGAACTCTTGACAACTTGATTTGGGTTGTTATGTTGGGCGATTATTGGCTTGCTTCATTTCGACCGTTAGGGCATCTTAAATGCAATTTACTATTTTTAGAAGAGGATCGACCCTCTAGTGGTCGAACTCTCAATTTGTAAATATTATAAATACCACCTTAGTGGTTAGACAATATTTAAGAAGTTGTGTGTTAGATCCAAAGACAATTTTAGCATTGTTTTTCCATTTTTCGTCTTGCCAGACAGTGTAAAACCTGCGTTTTTAGTTTTAATGTTGAAATCGCTTTGCTGAAGTTCGTGGTGTGCATTTGAAGAGTAACCATGACTTGCTGGGGGGCCCACCAACAGTCTGGGTAACTATGTTATGAGTTTGTTTGTGAATTAAATAACGTAGATGTCTTTTTATTTATTTTTCTGTACATGAATTGTCATTTTGCTTCTTCGTTATTTAAAATGTTGTTTATAATTTGATTGGTTTAATTTAGTTTTTGCAGGTTATTATGAAGAATCTTGTTAGTATGAAATGAATTCTTAGTTGATAGAAGCAAGATTGCAATCTTAGAGGCTAACCGTGTGTGTAGATAGATGATAAATTAAGTTTTCTTTTATGCTGAAACAGATGATAAAAACCAAGTTTTTCATTTATGTTTTCTTTGACAGAGTTTGGTGGATGGACAGTGCTAGCTTTAGTTTTTATTTGTAGATTACTTATCTAATTACTACTTAGTTTTTTCTTGTCGAGTTGTTAATTAATTTGCTCATTTATTTACTTGTTATATGTTAGAATAATGTTTAAATTCTATTTATGAGCATTTTCCTTTTTGCAATTTGAATTATTAAGATAGAGCTAGTTCAGTTTATTTTATGTAATTTCTTTCTTAGATCTAGGTTGCAATTTCAATTTGTAATTAATGATTGAATTTAGTATAGTATGAGTTTTCTTACGTAGTATAGAGTGCAATTGAATTTCATAGCATACTCTCTTTTTATTGTTGATGGTTAATGCATGATTACATAATCACATGGATATGTAGGGTAATTGATGTTGTTTCAATGATGGGTAAATTTTCATTGGATTGCCTAATTCACACTTTTCATTTTTCTATTGAAGTCAATATCGAGTTTATCTCTCTTGAATTATATTTTATTGTTAAGTGCCATCGTGATATTATAAGACACCGGGGACATTCACACAACCATCAACACTATATTTGAGTTTTCATAAATTAGAGGATAATTTCTTTCTTTCATAGATTAGAAGATAGTTTTCTTGATGTTGTAGGATATATAGTCTTCTTTGGTAGATTAAAGAGTAGTTTTATTATCATAGATTAAAGGTTAGTTGTTAATTCCTCTTACTTTCAATTTAGTAGATTTCCTTTTGTAAATTAGAAATAGTTGTGAAGTTTGATTTAAGAATAGAGTTCACTTGTCTCTTAGCTTAGTTAGTTGCTTATGGAGTAATCTTAGTTAGTTTACTTGTTGTAGAAGTTATCATAGGTTAGTTATTTGTTTAATTGCTTGTTTACTTTCTTTAATAGAGTAGTTGCTTGCTTGTCTATTTTCTTTGATAGGGTAGTTACTTGTCTATTTATTTTCTTTCATAGAATAATTGATTATTGAATTTAAGTAGGTTAATTACAAGTAGTTTGTTGTTGCTATTTTATTATTAGATGAATAGTTTGATTTTGCTTATTGTTATGATTGAACTAGTTTGTTTTAAGTAGGGGTTTCATTTGCTTTCCTAGAACTATCCATCGATCCTCCATTCAAAGGTTACTTAGGGTAAATAGTTTGAATTCCTTAGTAGGGTTTGACCATTAGATAACTTTGCTTGGATAGAGTAGCCTTTAGATAGCCACTTCCTTATTTAGACTATACTACCTCCAGTCCTTCTACCTTGGCATATATATTTCTACAACTCTAAGTTTACTTACCTGGGGTTGACAATTTAATTGAGGGTTTTTAGTGTGTTTTTAGTGCATATAGAAAACTCATCATGGACCTTGACACACAAGGTCAATGTGGATGGTGGAGAGGCACTTGAAGTCATTGAAGGATTTCGTTAGACAAATAACACATCATGAGGGATCTATGGTGGAGGGTTGTATGGTATATCAATATTTGGTGTATATTAGTTAATATCTTCCTAAATTAGCAACAAAAATCATGAATGTGCCTTGGGTTTGGTATGTCAATTCCATTAACAAATTTGAAGGGTAGGTCCTAGTTAGGAAAGGTAGAACAAGGAAAGAGAAATGTAATTAGATGGTAGAGATATATAATACTTATCATTAATATTGATTTATTTCTATATTGTACTTATTTAAGTTTTATTTAGCTTCCATGATCGATTATTATTTAATATTTATTCTAATTAGTAATTTTTATTCTTTTTTCATACAATTGTTCGAGAGTGGGATGCACTACATTTATACATCAAAAACAATATTGATGGGATGAAGGTATGTATATATTGATGTATACAATGTAATGGTAGGTTATCATGGGAAGGGGTGGCTACTTTGCTTAAATAAGCTCATCATAATCAATATACCAATATTACTAAAAGGAAAATTGATTTATCATATGGTTTAAAAGATAAAAAGGCAAGGCCATAATTCACCCACATCATGTTTCAATTATTTTCCATTCTATTAATCTAGGTCATGGTGTATTTCTTTTATAAAGTTTTACTAAGTATAAATATGTTTATTCATTGAAAAATATGCATTGATTATGTGTGGGGCATATTGAAGTTGAAACAACACAAGACTATGTGGTGCAATGGCTGTAAATGTTGCATAAAAAATTTGGACAATAAGAAGAAAACCTTTGATTCTGGGATAACTATAGTCTTTGAGGTCACTAATGTTTCCTATAGAAGTGACATGCATCCAACAATATCTGAAAATAGATACTATGGGTATTTGAATGATATAATCAAGTGTGACTTTAATTCCTTCAAGTTGGTTCTGTTTGAGGTCAAATGGTACAGGTTACGGATGAACGAATGTGATCCAAAAATAGTTGTTATTGAGCATGCCAATGGATTTACCATGGTTAATACAAGGACGTTTGAGCTAGGTACAAAAACTTGTGCTCTTCCAAGACAATGTGAGAAGGTATTTTATTCAAAGGTTCTAGGTAAAGCAGGTTGGTTGTGCATTGTTAGATATGATCCAAAAGGAATTCTTATAAAGTATAATGTACCAGAAGACGATGATATTGAAGAAGAAGAATATGCAGAGGTGCATGAGGTATAGATGTACCCTTTGATGAAGAAGTCGAATAAGTTGAGCCAAATGTAGATGAAAATGTTCTCAACAATCATATTGACGATGATATTATTGAAAATGACTTTTGATGATGTTGATGTTGATATAGCCAATCCTTTCAATGTCGATTATGAACTAGGAGATACAGATGTAGACTTGGATGAAGAAGAATATGATCAATGATATTGCAGAAATGATGAAATATATGAGTCATGTGATTACATCTTTTATATGATTTATTCTCTTTAAATTATTTCTTTGTATGAGTTAATCATCATCATTATTATTGTTGTTGTTTTCATCATGGTAATCATCATCATTTCCTTCATTGTATTCATCATTATCGACTATGTCATTGTCATCATTGTGACCATTGTCATAATCACTGTCATGACCATCAACGTCGTCATCATCATCGTCATCATCACCATAAATCATCATCATCATCATCATGTTAATAATCATTGACATTTTCATCATCATCATCATCATCATCATCATCATCACCATTTTCATTTCCATAAATCATCATCATCATCGTCATCATCATCATTTCCATTTTCATCATCATTTTCATGATAAAAATCATCATCATCATCATCATAACTTTATAACCCTATATTTCATAGGATCACCTGGTGATTAGAATATATTCCTCTAGTTGTATTGTATTGTAAATAACATTTTATTCTGCAAATGATTTACAAAAAGAAAAAGAAAAGAAAAGAAAGAAAGAATAAAAAATATAAAAAATGAAAAGAGGGTATAAAAATAGAAAAAGAGAAAAAGATAAAACCCCATGAAATAAACTTGGTTTTATTCATACTGTCTAACCATGATCAAACCCTTTAACTTTATGTTGATAGGTTAGAGAATAAATTTTACCAAACAGTCTAATCTTGGCCAAATTAGATAGGTTAGTGAATAAATTTGGCTAAACAATCTAATCTTGGCCAAATGTATTGGGTTAGAGTAATTATTAATCCAATAGTCTAAGATGGATTAATGTCTTAGTTGATTAGGTTAGGAGTTAGGTTAGTTTTGTTTCATTTTAATAATATTTGCAAAAAGATTGATCAAATGCCTTTTATTTAAGTTAATTTGATGGGTTTTTGACCTGTTGGTGGAAAAATAAAGAAAGGGGAGCTAGCGCTACCCACAAAATGTTTTTTATCCTAAGTGCTATCGGGATTTGACCTTTTGTCATGTTATGACTAAAGGGCGCACACGCTTTAGTGGCTGATCCATTTGAGCCCAAATCAATGATCGACAATGATTTTCAGACCCCTCAACCTTTCTGCCTTTAACAATGGGGGGGTGGGTGTGGGGGGTCCGAGTGAGTTGTTTTCCCAACATGGGTCCCACGCAACATGTCAGCATCATATATTATCGGACCCCCCTCATTAAATTCTGCTTACCAGCTACACCCCCTCCGATAACGCGCCTAACTTCTCATCCAATACTACCCACCTTACTCCGCCACAGTACCCCACTACCCTATCACACATCTGTTGATTAAGGTTGGTTGTCATTGATGTCAACCCTTGAAGAAAGCCCCGTAGCACAAAGGTTGGGTAATGGACTCAATATTGTTTGATGTAAAGATGACTCGTTATTGTCTTGTCATGGTGATAATAAGTAGAAATGGATGAACTCCAAAGTGGTCCCCTTATGGTGAAAGCCCTCATGAGAAGATGCTTTGTGGATTGAGTTATCCTAGAAGTATGGTTAGAGAATGCATGATCATTTGTGGAATAATGAGATGAAATCTAGTGAATTTTTCAGTGAAAATATCTTATATGGATAGTTCTTGTCATGCCATTTTCGGTGGTATGTGGAACATCACATAACTCTTCACGATTAGAGAGTTATGGCCATGAGAAGTTGGAGAACCTAGGTTTGGGTAATGGACCCAAGTTTTTTTGTTGGATAGAGGTAATCATTTTGATATATTTTCAGGTAACAATATTCTATATGGATAGTACATGTCATTCCATTTATTGTGGTATGTGGAACGTCACATAACTCCTCACGGTTTGAGAGTTATGGCCTTATGAAGTTGGTCATCTAGAAGCCCCAAAAGGTCAAAGTAGTCAAAGTGGTTTAAGAGATTTTAAAAGGTAAATAATAAAGTGAAGTGATGAGTGTACTATAATTCAAAGTGAATAAAAAATAAATTAATTCAATAATAAATTTAATGGATAAATTAGAAGTGGGTTAACCCTAAAATAAGGAAAGTGGACAAAGTGACCTATAAGATGTTTTTAAGGAAGCTACTTGGAGAGTATAAATAAGAGGGAAGGATCTTTCATTTAAGACACACTTGTGAATATTGAATACATATAGGTGTCTGAGGTAACCAAAGGACATCTAAGCCAAATTTCTAAAGAAAGTGAAGAAACGAAGGCCAGAATTCAAGAAAGGATAAATTCTTTTGATGATGCTTTCTAAGGTATGTTTTTTTTTCAGGTCATCTCACCATTTTCACAATAATATCTTTTATAGAATGGTTTATATTGTGAAATTTATATTCCATTAAGGAAAGATATACAAGTATATTTGGAAAAAATTCAGCTTGTGGGTCGTTGTATTTTTGGAGTTACACTACGTGGAAAATAGGGTTTGTGGCTAGTCCTGAAACTAGTCAAAAACAAGTGTTTCAGGTAAAAACGTCATAAATTCTTCATAATAGATCTAAGTTCAGTAAGACTAAATGTTTTGGTTAGCATACAGTCTCTAGTATTTTGTGTAACAGTTTCATATCGATTCAACAAACATTTTGTGCAGGGCACGATCTACAAGGTCAATCTCTAGAATAGGCCAAAATTCAACAAGGTGTGCCATTTTTTCCATAAATACTTTTATTAGAGGTTGCAAGTAGTGACATATGGAGGAATTGCATAAAACACACTAAATAAAATTATGTATCAGTTTCAGATCTTTATTCATTTCAGGTACAAAGTTATGATTATTTCAAATTAGGGTTGTTGACTAATCCAAAACTAGTCTTGTGAGACTAAAGAAATGTTTGATGAAAATGCTAGTTTCTTGTTGTTAAAGTTAATGAAGGTTTGTAGGTATGTGATCATATACACTAGGTCTATTAAAGAGTTACAAATCATATTCATATGATGAAATTGATGAGGGATTTTGGTTGAGGTACAAGTTGGGTACATGGTTTAGACAAGTAGTTGATGAGTTGACACATACACGAGGTGTATAGTTGATGATGTTGGTACATATTGATGAGTCATAGTTGATAATTAATTGACACATGATTGGTACATACTTGGTACATGGTTGGTTTCACTTGTTTATGGTATAGGTTGATTACAGATTGTTTGGTATAGGTTGGTGCATGGTGGATGCACTTGTTTCTGGTACAGGTTGATTACAGGTTCATGTATAGTTTGATGCATGGTCCAAGTTTATTGGTACATGTTTATAGTGGTATATCTCACAGTGATAGTGTGACAATGGTTCAATCATTCTACTTCTACTTCAAGGCGGTTGGACGGGGCAAGGACAGGTGGTTGTAGCCTCCTTCTAGTTGTAGCTAGAGAATTAGGGAGTTGGATCTTCCCTCAGGTTATATCTCGAGAAAATAGGGGGTTGGAGCCTCCTTCCAGTCGTAGTTGGAAAACAAAGGAATTTCGTGCTTCCAATGAATGTAATTCTTCAAGACATATAAGATAAATCATTCTGTGGTTTTCTTCGGATTTGGTTTTCCACGTAAAACACTGGTGTACTATGTATGTGTGTGATTGTTCATTTATTATTGGTCATTATTGGATAATAAATGTACATTGACATAACACTTGTATTATTTGGAGAAAAAATATTATAATTATGCTATTATTGATTCACCCCCCCTCTCAGTAATCCAACAATTGGTTTAAGAGCAGGTTCCTTCAGGAACTAGTTTAACCATTGAAAGGTAGATCATGGAGAGTACCAACTCATATAAAAATTGAATACCACACTTTGATGGACAAAAGTATGCTTTTTGGAGCATAAGGATGAAGACATATATACAAGCATAGGGGTTTGAAATTCGACAATCAATTGTTGATGGATACACAGTACCAGTAGTTCCACCAAAAAATGACAAAGTAGTGAAACTTGGTCAGAATAATTCCAAATATACAAATGCACTTTTGAATGGTCTTAGTTAAACAATATTCACCAAAGTTGCACATTGTAAATTTGCCAAAGAGATTTGGGACAAACTTCAAAATATTTATGAAGGAGATACAAAAGTTAAAGCAACAAATCTTCAAACTTATAGAGGTTAGTTCGAACAACTAAAAATGAAGGAAGATGAGAATATTGTAGCCTACTTCTTAAGAGTTGACAAAAGAGTGAATTCAATCATAGGATTGGGAGAAGAAATCGAAGAATCTATAATTGTTCAAAAGGTACTAAGATCTCTTCCTATGAGATTCAACCCTAATATATCAGCACTAGAAGAAAGATCGGATCTGAACTCAATAAGCATGGATGAACTGCATGGAATCTTCATAGAATATTAAATGAGAACTGAACACAAAAATCTATATGCAAAAGAAGTAGCCTTCAAAGAATCCAAAAGATCAAAGCAAAATAAAAAGGAACAAGAAGAATATAGCAACAGCATCGACGTCTCGGAAGATGATGAAGAAGTGACCAGCTTCGTCAAAAGACCGAACAAGGGAACTAATGGTAGGTATAGAGGTAAGATTACTTTAATTTGTTTTAATTGTGATGGTATTTGTCATTTTGCTAACAAATTTCCTCATAAGGAAAAGAGAAATGATAAAGGTAACTCAAAGGGAAAACACACATATAAAGGAAAAAGAACTACAAACAAATATTTCAAGAGAAACTTATGCATCAAAGAAGACATCTCATAATCAGATGAAGATGAAATCAATGACAGTGAGACAAGAAGAGTTCTATTCATGGCAATAAAATATTCTAACAAAGAAGACTCCGAACAAGAATATGAAGAAGTCAAAGAAGGATATGAAGAAGTCGAAGATGAAATTGAAGAGGCAGAAATTGACTATCGAGAAGAATTAATGTGTTCCATAGAATTTATCAGAAGAGAAAAGAAGAAAAACAAGAAACTACAAGAAGAACTAGACAAGAAAAATGACACTCGAGAACTAGAACAAATGATCACAATATTGAAGGTTCAAATATAAGAAGATAAAAGAATTGAAGAAGCACTCAAAGAACAACTAGAAGAAAATGACAATATAATTGGAAACTTGGAAGCAAAGATTGTCACACTAAGAAAGGATATTCAAAAGAAAAATATGTATAATAGCTCAAAAGTTCTGGATGACATTATCAACAGTCAAAAATCTCATCTTGACAAGTCTAGACTTGGATACAATCAGACAGAAAAGGGATCAAGCTCCAAAACAACAGAGCAAGAAAAAAATCCAAAAAGTTATGCAAAAACAATCAAAGGGGATAGGAATATGTATAAGGAAGATTACAGGGACACTCCTCCATCGAGAAGATTCATATTTCAGAATCAACAATAGATAGATGGGCCTCAAGAAGAAGAAGGATTCATAAGAGCACCTTCTTTCAGAAGATCTTCAAATCCCAGGTATCAAACTATATTTTTTGGTTTATGTTATGCATGTAATAATTTTGGACATAAAGCTGTGAATTGCAGAGCTAACATTAGGAACAATAACAAATTTGAGAGTCATACACAAAGGGGTTACTCAATAAGACCTAGTGAAACACAAAGAAGAAGTTACAAAAGTATTGAATCTTAGAGCATTGAAGTGGAATGTTACAAATGTAACAATTTTGGACACGTGGCCAAAAATTGTAGAATGACAGTCCCTCCTAAAGAACCTCAACAAAATAACAATAGTCATAGAAAAGAACCTCAGAAAACGACATGGATAAGAAAGCAAGATCAATATAGAAACAAAGAATGTATAATCGCTCTACAAGATAAGCAGAAGAAACACGGTTGGTATGTTGAAAGTGGGTGTTCAAAACACATGACATGTGATAGAGACAAATTTCTTACATTGCAAAAGGAAAGAAATGGATCAGTCTCCTTCGGAAATGATAATTCAACCAAAATAATTGGAGAAGGCACAATTTGAATTGGGAACAAGAATAAAAAGGCACAAAATTTTCTACTGGTAGAATATATGAAACATAATCTTCTAAGTGTGAGTCAAATGTGTGACCAAGTTCATAAAGTTACTTTCGATTCACAAAAGTACGAGATAAGAAGAGAAGGTTCAGGTAAATTGGTTGGTATAGCTGCAAGAACTTCAAACAACATATATGTGTTAAGTGAAATTGGAAATGAAAAGTGTTGTCTAGGAAAGGAAGTTGAAAGTTGGCTGTGGCACAAAAGAATGGGTCACATGCATTTTGATAACCTTGTCAAAGTTAGCAAAAGAGAAGCAGTCAAAGAAATGCTCCATATCACGAAACCAACCAACACTTTATGCAAGCATTGTCAACAAGGAAAGAAAACAAAGAACATGTTCAAATCAAAGGAATATTCAACAACAAGTACACTGGAAATTGTGCATACTGATCTATTTGGACCAACTACAACAAAGGTCTTAAAAGGTGAGATATACTTGATGTTATTAGTTGATGATTATACAAGAATTACTGCAGTTTGCTTTCTTAAGAAAAATTCAAAATCTTTTGAAAACTTCAAGATCTATAAGAAAATGGTTGCAAATGAGATGGATTCAAGAATAAAATGCTTGCGATCTGATAATGGAGGAGATTTCACTTCAAAGGAATTTATGGACTACTGCAATTTTCATGGAATGAAAAAGAAATTCTCCGTTGCTAGGACACCTCAACAGAATGGAGTTGTTGAAAGAAAGAACATGACAGTACAAGAAATGGCCCGAACAATGCTAATGGATTCCAAATTGACAGATATATTTTGGACACAGGCAGTGCATAAAATAGTTCACATTCAAAACAAAGTAATGCTCAGAAACAACACTGATAAAACTCCCTACGAGCTATGGAAAGGAAGACCAACAAATGTTAAGCACTTCAAAGTTTTTGGAAGAAAATGCTACATCAAATGAGAAGATGGCAGAATGTGAAAGTTTGAATCTTGTGTGGACAAATAAGTACTTGTTGGTTACTCAAGTAGAAGGAGAGAATACAGGTGTTACAATCTAAGATTGAACAAAGTTGTGGAAAGAATCAATGTAACAATTGATAAAACAGGCAGACTGGAATCAAAGGAAGAAGAAAACAAATCAATGGAACAAATTTTCAAAGAAGAAGAAGCAGAAGATGAAGTAGAAGAGGAATATGAAGAAAATCTGACAGAAACAGAAGAGCAAGTTCAACAAGTATCTCCAAAGACACCTAGAAAACGAGTACAAAAGAATCATCCTTCAGATCAGATTATTGGAAACAAATATGCAGGAGTTGAGACTAGAAGAAAAATCCGTTCACCATAACAAACACAACTAGCACTCTTATCTACAATTGAACCAAACTATTTTGAAGAAGCCAACAAGGATGAATTTTGGAATAAGACCATGAATAAAGAATTGGATCAAATAGAGAAAAATGACACTTGGGAACTGGTTCCAAGACCAAAGAATAAGAATGTGATCGATACAAAATGGGTTTTCAGGAATAAATTAAATGAAGATGGACAAGTTACAAGGAACAAAGATAGATTGGTATGTAAAGGATATGCACAGATTGAAGGAATCAACTTTGAAGAGACATTTACTCCAATTTCTAGAATGGAAGCAATCCGGTTTCTTTTAGCCTATGCATGCTCGAAAAATGTTAAAGTATATCAGATGGACATAAAATCAACTTTTCTGAATGGGGAAATTGAAGAAGAAGTCTACATTGAACAACCAAAATGATTTCAGTTGTCATATAGCGCAGACTATATGTGTAAATTAAAGAAGGCCTTGGATGGTCTAAAACAGACTCCTAGAGCATGGTACTCTAGACCGGATAAGTATTTGCAGCAGGCAAGGTTCAGAAAAGGAAGTGCATACAACAACCTCTACATCAAGGTAAGTGAAGGTAATATTTTATTAATTGAAGTTTATGTTGATGATATTATTTTTGGTAGTGATGATCACAAGTTAAGCCAAAAATTTGAAAAAGATATGAAGAATGAATTTGAAATGTCGTTACTTGGAGGACTATCCTTCTTTTTGGGACTTCAGATACGTCAAGGCAACCAAGGAATCTTTATTTCTCAAACCAAGTATATCAGAGAAATGCCAAAGAGGCTCAGAATGGAAGATTGCAAATGAGTTATCACTCCCATGAAAACCAGTTTCAAGTTGAGCAAAGATGATGATTCGAGTCTACAGATAGGAGGCAATACAGGTCAATGATCGGAAACCTACTATATGTGACAACATCCAGACTAGATGTAATGCAGGGAGTTGGAAAAGTGGCATGATTTCAAGCAACACCAAAGGAGTCACATGTGTTAGTAGTGAAGAGGATTTTTAGATATCTCAAAGGAACAAAAGAGTTTGGATTAAGGTATCCAAAAGGAAAGGTTCTATCACATATTGCCTACATAGATGCAGATTGGGAAAGTTGTATTGTTGACCTATGAAGCACCAGTGGAGAAACGTTATACTTGGGTGAGTGTTTAGTATCATGTCTAAGAAAGAAACAATCATCAATATCTTTATCTACAGCCAAGACAGAGTATATTGCAGCAACACCATGTTGGTCACATGTTTTTTGGATGAAAAAAACTCTGATAGATATACATGTTATGTTCGATGAGTCAATTCCAATATATTGTGATAATAAAAGCGCCATCAGTATCTCCAAGAACACGGTGATGCACTCCAAGACGAAGCACATTCCAATAAATTATCACTTTCTATGGGAGCAGGTTTCAAAAAATAACATCAGAGTTGAGTATGTGGGTAGAAAAGAACAAGTGGCAGACAACTTCACAAAATCACTTCCATGTGAATCCTTTGAATATCTTCGCTAGAGACTTGGAGTTATTTCTACTCCAAAATGAATGATTTTTGAATGCTTATCTTATATGTCTTAGATTTACACGAGGAAGCACCATAAGAGTGTTGGATTACTGAGAGGGGGGGGGGTGAATCAGTAATAGCGTAATTATAATCCTTTTCTTCAAATGTTATATCAATGTAGAATTATTATCCAATAATGAGCAATAAGAAATAAACAATCACACACATACACAGTACACCAGTGTTTTACGTGGAAATCCAAATCGGGAGAAAACCATAGAATGTTTTTTCTTATATGTCTTGAAGAATTACATTCATTAGAAGCACCAACTTCCTTTGTTTTACAACTGCAACTGGAAGGAGGCTCCAACCCTCTAGTTTCTCAGGCTACAACCTGAGGGAAGCTCCAACTCCCTAATTCTCTGGCTACAACTAGAAGGAGGCTACATTCCCCAATGTTCTCCGGCTACAATTGGAAGGTGGCTACAACCACCTGTTCTTGCCTCGTCCTTCCACCATGAAGTAGAAGTAGAATGATGGAACCATTGTCACACTATCTGTTGAAATTATTAATACAACTGAGAGGGGGGGTGAATCAGTTGTACGTGAGCTTAAACAATCTTAAGTTTGTTAAATCATTATTAAGATTTCCTCATGTGGTCATCAACAATATACAACATATGGACAATAAAGATAAAGAATAACAGTCACACATAAAGTATACATAGAGACAGATTTTTCACGAGGAAATCCATAAAGGGAGACAACCTCTTCTTCTTCGAAATGATAGGAAGTCTTTGAAGTTCTGTACATCGTCTATAATTGAGCACCAACTCAATGTGAGGCTGCAACCTCTGTTTTACAAGCTACAACTTGTTTGAGAGCACCAACTCTCTGGTTTCTCTAGCACCCACTAGAAGGAAGCACCAACTCCCTGAATATTCCAGCACCAACTGGATGGAAGCACCAACTTCCTGAATGTTCCAGCACCAACTAGATGGAAGCACCAACTTCCCGTTACACAGGCTCCAACATGTATAACAGAGAACACTTGTTCTCCCTAGCACCACCCTGCCACCCTGGTTTCTATGGGTACAACCAGATGGAAGCTACAACTTCCTGTGTTCAAGCTCCCATGTGAACCTTTGAGGACAACAGTCTTCCTGAGCACCTCCCTTCCACCCTGAAATATAAATGGATAAATAAACATTCAACTTTACAGATAAATCAGTTCTTACCAATCTTTCTTTGTTCTGTAAATCTGGTCTTCTGCACACTGTTCTGCTGCTCTTCTCATTCTCTGTCTATTCAGCAGGTATGCTCTGCATTGACTCGTACTTTCATTCTACTCTTCTTCAACTCATTCTATTATTCTGCGCTGCATTTCATCTCACACTTCACCTATACCCAATCTCCTACTGCGCATCCTCTTCTTGTATATTCTTATAGTTTCATTCTTTTTCACTTACAGAACAACCAACCGGACACAGTCTATTTCGTCTTCTTTTATACACATGAACACGACGGTTCAACTTCCCAACTCCTTAGGAAAAATGACGACAACTGTCTAAGAAACTAAAACACCAACTGATTGGCAATCATGAGTCCATTTCATTAACGAATTTGTAACTGAAAAGTTAATCTGTGAGAAAGAACAGTAACCCTCCGATCACATTCAAGTTTTATCCGCACTGTTGGATGACCTTTATTATTCTTGCCTTTTTGAGTCGGGTTTCGACATTTCGGCATTCCTGTGCCCAAGTGTCTCGAAACTTCATTTCGTGATCTCCGAAACTCCGAAATGGAGCGTATCTCGACTGACTCCTTCTCTTCCCGTGACCAAGGGCTGTGACCATGGCCTTATGCATAAGGGGCTTTCGCGATTTTGCATATCGCAAATTCGTAATTCAAGTTGCTTTGTTTCTTTTGTCTCTCCATATTGCGATTCGCAAAACTCTGACACAGAGTTGATCCAACGGTCCAGATATGTTCTCGATTCAATGGCTGTGATTGAATCGTGATATCGCATATCGCGATTTCGGCATTTTTTTTGCCTTGTTTTCTATTCCTCTTGATGTCGCGATTCCTGAAACTCCGATATGGAGTTACATCTACGGTCCAGATCCAAGCTTGATTTAATGGCTGTTATTGAATCGCCATATCGCATATCACGATTTCTGACATTCTTGTTGTCAAGTGTTTTTGTCACTTCAAAGTCCCGATCCCCGATACTCTATGAAGAAAATCAATGGTCCAGATCACTTCTTAACTTAACGACTACGATTAAATCGCGATTTTGCATATCACGAAATCGACATTCTTGATGCATTGGTTTCTTTTCCTCCCCAAGTCGTGATCCCTGAAACTCCGATATGGTGTCCATCTACTGACGTCACATGTGAATTGACACGTGTTGAATACTACCACGTGTCACTCTGATTCATGACTTACATGTGCCTGAAATGTTGAATCAGTCTGACACTTGTCATTACCTGATTGTGCCATGTGTCCCTAGCTGTCGTGGTCTGCTGTAGTGAGTTGGGTCGACGGTCTAGATCACATCTTGATCTGACGGTTCAGGTTCAGTTGGGATTTCACACATCGCGGTTTCGAGGTTCCTGATGTCAATAAATTTTGACATGTCCAACTCTCGATCCCCAAAACTCCAACAAGGACTGGGATCAACGATCCAGATCAAAGCTTGATCTGACGGCTCAGATTTCATCGTGATTTTTCATATTGCAATTACGCCCTCTTCTCCTTGCACTTTAAATACCATGCAAGTTCTCCTCGATCCAATGGTGTTCAGACCCTGCACTTGGATCTGACGGTTGAGATCTATCTCCCTCTTTAACGATCAGAGATTCTTCTTCTCAAACTTTTTCTCATTCGCTTCCTTCGATCATTCACTGCCTTCGATATTTCACTGCTTTCGATCATTCACCTCTCTGAACTTATCTTCTGTTTGCCTGTCAATTACAAACTTGTTGTTCTCATGTCATATTCACTGTTGCCATCAATGACAATAATTCGTTGTCTGTTAACTATCTATTAAATATTTGCCAACACTATCACTGTGAGATATACCACTGTAAACCTGTATGAATAAATTTGAACCATGCATCAACCATGCATCAACCTGTACCTGAACCTATAATCAACCTGTACCATAAACAAGTGCATCAACCATGTACCAAGTATGTACCAATCATGTGTCACCTACTCATCAACTATGACTCATCAATATGTACCAACATCATCAACTATACACCTCATGTATGCGTGCCAACTCATCAACTACTTGTCTCAAGCATGTACACAACATGTACCACAACCAAAATCCCTCATCAATTTCATCATCCAAATCTAATTTGTAGCTCTATAATAGACCTGGTGTATATGATCACATTCTTGCAAACCTTCCTTAACTTTAAAAACAAGAGACTAGCATTTTCATCAAACTTTTCTTTAGTCTCACATGCCTAGTTTTGGATTAGTCAACAACCCAAACTTGAAGTAATCATAACTTTGAACCTGTAATGTATAAAGATATGAAACTGATACAAAATGTTCTTCAGTGTGTTTTATGTAATTCCTCCAAGTGTCACTACTTGGAACCTCTCAGAAAAGGAGTTATAGCAAAAATGGCATACCTTGCTGAATTCTGGCTTATTCTAGAGAGCGACCTTGTAGAGCGTGCCCCACACAAAATATTTGATGAATAGTTATAAAACTATTAAAATGTATAATAAAGACTATACACTAACCAACACATTTGGTCTCACCAAATTTTGATCTGTTATGAAGAAGTTATGGCATTTTTACCCGAAACACCTGATTTTGACTAGTTTCAGGACTGGCCACAAACCCTATTTTCCATAGAGTGTAACTCCAAAAATACAATGAACCACAAGCTAAATGTTTTACCATAGATACTTGGATATGTTTTCTCACTTTCATAGAAATTTCATGGTCTGAATCATTATAGAAATTTTTTTATAGTGAAAATGGTGAGATGACCTGTAAATAACATACCTTAGAAAGCACAATCAAAAGAATTTATCCTTCTTGCATTTCAACCTTCTTTTCTTCACCTTCACTCAGAATTCTGGTTTAGATATCCTTGGTTACCTCAGACACATATAAATATTCAATATACTCAAGTGGGATTCAAATGAGAGAGCCTTTCCTCTTATTTATACTCTCCAAGTAGCTTCCTTAAAAACATCTTCTAGGTCACTTGGCCCACTTTTCTTATTTTAGGGTTGGGTCCACTTCTAATTTCTCCATTAAATTTATTATTGAAATAATTTGTTTTTCATTCAATTTGAATTATAATACATTCATCATGTCACTTTATTATTTACCTTTTAAAATCTCTTAAACCACTTTGACTACTATGACCTTTTGGGGCTTCTAGATGACATATGAGGGTCCTCCAACTTCGTAAGGCCATAGCTCTCAAACCGTGAGGAGTTATGTGACGTTATCCATACCACCAGAAATGGCATGAAATGTACTATCCATATAGAATAGTATTATCTGAAAATATATCATAAATCATACCATTACCCATCAAACAAACTTGGGTCCATTACCCAAACTTGGGGTCTCCAACTTCTCATGGCCATAACTCTCTAACTGTGAGGAATTATGTGATGTTCCACATACCACCGGAAATGAAATGACAAGCACTATCCATCTAGGATATTTTCCTGACAAATTCACTTTCCTTCATCTCTTTATTCCACAATTAAGCATGGGTTCTCTTACTCCACAAAGCGTCTTCTCGTGAGGGCTTTCACCATAAGGGGACCACTTTGGAGTTCATCCATATTTACTTCTTATCAACCATGACAAAACAATAATGAGTAATATTTACATCAAACAATATTGAGTCCATTACCTAAACCTTTTTGCTACAGGTCTTTCTTCAAGGGTTGACATCAATGACAACCAACCTTAATCAACAATCTCCCCCTTTGGCATTGATGGCAACAGTTTGATGCAATACTAAAATCATATCACTCATGCTCCCCTTGGAACCATGCCTTTGTCCTCTGCATCTAATAAATCTGCTCCCCCTAGAACCATGCATATGTCCTCTTCATCTGATAAATCTCTCCCCCTTTGTCATCAATGGCAAATTTATCTTTCCATCCAGGGCTGCTCTCCCTGACAGACTGTCCTCTTATGGTGCTTCTTCATGTACATCTAAGACATATAAGATACGCATTCAAAAAGAATTCAATTTTGGAGTATAAATAACTCCAAGTCTTTGAAAAAGATATTCAAAGGCTTCTCGTGGAAGTGGTTTTGTAAAGATGTCTGCTACTTGTTCTTTTGTTCCCACATACTCAACTCTGATGTTCTTTTCTGTAACATGTTCCCATAGAAAGTGATACTTGATTGGAATGTGCTTCGTCTTGGAGTGGATCACCAAGTATTTTGAGATATTGATGGCACTTGTATTATCACAATATATTGGAATGGGCTCATCATACTCAACCTGTATATCTGTCAAGTTTTATTTCATCCAAAGAACCTGTGTACAACATGCTGGTGCTGCAATATACTTTGCCTCGGCTGTAGATAGAGATACCAATGATTGTTTCTTTCTTAGCCATGATACCAAACACTCACCTAAGTAGAACATTGCTCCACTGGTGCTTCGTTGATCATCAATACAACCTACCCAATTTGCATATGTGTAGGCAATAAGTGATATATCTTTTCCTTTTGGATACCATAATCCAAACTCTTCTATTCCTTTGAGATATCTGAAGATCCTCTTTACCGCTAATACATGTGATTCCTTTGGTGCTTCTTGAAATCGTGCCACCTGTCCAACTGCCTGCATTACATCTGGTCTAGATGCTGTCACATATAGTAGGATGCCAATCATTGACCTATATTGCCTCTGATATGTAGACTTTGATTCATCATCTTTTCTCAACTTACAACTAGTTTGCATGGGAGTGATAACTAGTTTGCAATCTTCCATTCCGAACCTCTTTAGCATTTCTCTGATATACTTGGTTTGATAAATAAAAATTCCTTGGTTTCTTTGATGTATCTGAAGTCCCAGAAAGAAGGATAGTTCTCCAAGTAACGCCATTTCAAATTCATTCTGCATGTCTTTTGCAAATTTCTGGCTTAACTTGTCATCATCACTACCAAAAATAACATCATCAACATAAAATTCAATTAATAAAAGATTACCTTGACTTACCTTGATGTAGAGGTTGATGTTTGCACTTCCTTTTCTGAACCCTGCCTGCTGCAGATACTTATCCAGTTTGGAGTACCATGCTCTAGGAGCTTGTTTTAGAGCATACAAGGCCTTCTTTAATTTACACACATAGTCTGTGTTCTCTGACAACAAAAATCATTCTGGTTGTTCAATGTAGACTTCTTCTTCAAGTTCCCCATTCAGAAAAGATGATTTTATGTCCATTTGATATACTTTAACATTTTTGGAGCATGCATAAGCTAAACGCAAATGGATTGCTTCCATTTTTACAATTGGGGAAAATGTCTCTTCAAAGTCGATTCCTTCAATCTGTGCATATCCTTTACATACCAATCTAGTTTTGTTCCTTGTAACCCGTCCATATTCATTCAATTTATTCCTGAAAACCCATTTTGTGCCGATCACATTCTTATTCTTTGGTCTTGGAACCAATTCCCAAGTGTCATTTTTCTCTATTTGATCCAATTCTTCATCCATGGCCTTATTTCAAAATTCATCCTTGCTGGCTTCTTCAAAACAGTTTGGTTCAATTGTAGATAAGAGTGCTAGGTGTGACTGTTCTAGTGAACATATTTTTCTTCTAGTCTCAACTCCTGCATCTTTGTTTCCAATAATCTGATCTGAAGGATGATTCTTCTATACTCACTTGCTATGTGTCTTTGGAGATACTTTTTGAACTTGCTCTTCTACTTTTTTTAGATTCTCTTCATCTTCATCTTCCTCTTCTTCTTCTTTTTCATCTTCTTCTTCAAAAAGTTGTTTCATTGATTTGTTTTCTTCTTCCTTTGATTCTAGTCTACTTGTTTCATCAATTGTTACATTGATGCTTTCCACAGCTTTGTTTAATCTTAGATTGTAACACTTGTATGCTTTCCCTGTACTTAAGTAACCAACAAGTATTCATTTGTCCACACGAGAGTCAAACTTTCCCATTCTACCATCTTCTCTTTTGATGTAGCATTTGCTTCCAAAAACTCTGAAGTGCTTCAAATTTGTTGGTCTTCCTTTCCATAGCTCGTAGGGAGTTTTATCAGTGTTGTTTCTAAGCATTACTCTGTTTTGAATGTGAAATGTTGTATGCACTTCCTATGTCCAAAAAATATCTGTCAACTTTGAATCCATTATCATTGTTCGAGCCATTTCTTGTACTGTCCTGTTCTTTCTTTCAACAAATCCATTCTATTGAGTTGTCCTAGCAACGAAGAATTTCCTTTTTATTCCATGTTTTCTACAGTAGTCCATAAATTCCTTTGAGGTGAATTCTATTCCATTATCCGATATTAAGCATTTGATTCTTGAATCCATCTCATTTTCAACCATTTCCTTGTAGATCTTGAAATTTTCAAAAGCTTCTGATTTGTTCTTGAGAAAACAAACTACAGTCATTCTTGTATAATCATCAACTAATA
>ML790909.1:18941-39016 GCA_009831015.1 Picea engelmannii | reverse complement strand
TTCCTTTACCTTTTACCTTTCCTGGTGCATCATTTCCAAAAGTTACATTCCCTGATTTTCTATCACTTAGAGTTAGAAACTTACTTCTGTCTCTAGTCATGTGTTTGGAGCATCCACTGTCAATATACCAGGGATTCTTTTTCTTTTGGGATGATAGCACTAGTCCACACTTTTCATCTACTTTCTTCTTCCAAGATTTGACATTTTTAGTAGTGGGGATCAAATCTGAATTATATTTCCTTAAGCGACAGTCTGCAGCTTTATGACCATAATTATGACAGTTGTAACATTATGTTTTACTGAATAATAGATTATAATGATTGTTATGCTCATAATTGTTGTTGTGTTTCACCTGTGTCCTTATCCCAGTCATCGCATGATTTATAATCTGTGATTGTTTGTTGCTTGGCTGTCTCAATCTTTGTTGTGGAAGATAGTTATTCATTGAATTTCTTGATTGTTCATATCTAAATCTTAAAGAATAGTTTATAGCTTTGTGACCAAAATTAGAACAGAGAAAACAATAGCCATAGAAAAAATCTTTGTACCTTGAAAAGTTCTGTCTTCTTTGAGGAGTTCGACTTTTGCATTGCCAATAATCTTTCTGGTCTAAAAATTCAGTTCTGGGGATTTTTCTTTCATTTCTTCTTGGTGGCTGATTTTCCTTCTTTATTTCTGCAGAGTGACTGTTGCCAATGTTTGAGGATTTGACAAAATTTATAGATTCTGTATTACTTGGATGATCACTACTTGATCCTTCTTCATATCCCAATCCATATTTCAACTTTGAACTTCTTTGCTGATTTAGGATGGAGGTTAATTCTTCTGAGGCTTTAATACTTGGCAGATTTTGATGATACAATCCTTTAAATTTCTCCATTTCTTTTCTAGTTTTTAGTATCTCTTCTTCTAAGTCTTCACACCTGACTTTATTCTCTGACAATTGTTGTTTCAGTATGTCTTCTATTTTCTTTGCCTCTTCTAATTCCACTCTCAGCAGAGCAAAGTCTTCATCAGGTTTTTTACTATCTTTCTCGAATTGTGTCAACAATTGTTTTTGCTTTCTGTTCTTAGTTCCGAGTCTATCAATTTCTTCCAGTGCACTGATCAGTTCTCCTTCCAAATCAACCACAAATTCTTCATCATTATCATCATTGACTGTGCTTTTAATATCATAATTCTCCTTGGCCATAAGCATGAAGTCATTTTCCTTATCTTCACAGGATGAGTCACTATCGGTGTCTTTTGAGGAGTTGTCATTATTTGCAACTAAACTTTTCTTCTTATTATATTTCTTATATTTGTACTTATTTTCATCATCAGAGTTCTAATCCTTTTTTTGATGAGGACACTTAGAAGCAAAATGACCTATCTTACCACAGTTAAAGCATTTGAAGGGAAACTTCCCTTGATATTTTCTTAATCACCTTCTCACAAATTTTGCTTCAATATCGTCTAATTCTGAATCAATATTCTTGTCTACTTTAAAAGATGCTTCTCTAGTACTGGATTTATCTTTGTTAATTCTCATTTCATATGCAGTTAGAGTTCCTAGAAGTTGATCAATTACAGAGTTTTAAGATTATTTAATTATTCTATTACAGAGACTTTTGGACTAAATTTATCAGGCAAAGATCTTAAAATCTTCTAAACTAAGAGTGAGTCATCAAACTTCTCACCAAGACGCTTCATAACATTTACAAGTTCTTCAACTCTTAAAAAATATTTGCTAATTGTTTCATCTTCATTCATCTTTAGTTGTTCAAATTTCAATCTGTATGTTTGAAGTTTGGCATCTTTTACTTTCTCATTTCCTTCATAACTGCTAATAAGTTTATCCCACATTGCTTTGGCAGTATCAATATGCATCACCTTTACAAACTCAACTTTAGCAAGTCCATTCAAGATAGCATTCATTCCCTTAGCATTAAAACTAAAATCTAACTTATCATCCTTGGAGGCTAGCACAACAGGCTTTGTATATCCAGTCTCTACTACATCCCAAACATCAGCACCCAAGGCCATTAAGTAAGTTCTCATTCTAATCTTCCAGAAGGCAAAATTTGTTCCATCAAACAGAGGGGGCTTAGAGGCCGAAGTCCCTTCATGACTTGTCATGTTTAAGCTTACAGATATACCTTTGAATAAAAGGAACCTGCTTTGATACCAATTGTTGGAATTGCTAAGACAACTGAGAGGGGGGGGTGAATTAGTTGTAATTGAGCTTAATTTTTTTTTATGTCTATTAAAATTATTAATATTTCTTCAAGTGATCATCAACAATATACAACATATGGACAGTAAAAGTAAAGAGCATCAGTCACACATAAGGTATACCCAGAGACAGATTTTTCACGAGGAAACCCATAAAGGGAGAAAACCTCTTCTTCTTCAAAATGATAGGCAGTCTTTTAAGTTCTGTACATCATCTATAATTGAGCACCAACTCAATATGAGGCTGCTACCTTTGTTTTACAAGCTGCAACTTGTTTGAGAGAACCAAATCTCTGGTTTCTTTAGCACCCACTAGAAGGAAGCACCAACTGGATGGAAGCACCAACTTCCAGTTACACAGGCTCCAACCTGTATAATAGAGAACACTTGTTCTCCCTTGCACCACCCTGCCACCCTGGTTTCTCTGGCTGCAACCAGATGAAAGCTACAAATTCCTGTGTTCAAGTTCTCGCTTGAACCTCTGAGGAAAACAGTCCTCCCGAGCACCTCCCAACCTCCCTAAAATATGAATAAATAAGTAAACATTCAACTACGCAGATTAATCAGTTCTTAGCAATGTCTCTTTGTTCTGTAAATCTAGTCTTCTTCTAACTGTTCTGCAATTCTTCTCTTCCTCTGTCTGTTCCTAAGGTCTTCTCTGCATTAACTTCTTCTGTTATTCTTCTCAGCTTCAAGTTTTCTTTCATTATCTGTTACTCTTCCCTGAGCTTCATCTCACACTGTCCATATTTTCAATCTCACTCTCCGCTCTATGATTTTTCTTTTCTTACAGTTTCATTCATTTTCATACGAAACAACCGCACGCACGATGCCTGTCTCATTTCCTTTTATTCACACCTCCTCGATGGTTCCACTTCCCATTTCCTTAGACAAAACAAGGACAAGTGTCTGAACAACTGAAACACTAATGGATTCACAATCATGAGTCCATTTTACTAACAGATTCGTAACTGAGGAGTTAACTGTGAGAGAGAATAATAGCCCTCCGATCTTCGTTCAAATTCAGTTACACAGTTGGATTGGCTTCATGAGATCTTGCATTCATTTCGGCATTTATGTGGCTAAGATTAGCACCTCTAACTTCTACCTCCATCTTCCATCGATGTGATCAATGGCTATGACCACGCGCTTATGCATAAAGCGCTTTTGCGATTTCTCATTTCGTGATTTTCAACACTATGTTGCGTTGACCCCAAGTCAGCGAAATTTCAATCACTTGCCACATGTCCTATGATTCCATGGTCCAGATCTAATCTTGATTCAACGGCTACGATTGAATCGTGATTTTGCATATCACGATTACTGCATTATTTTCTTTGCCTCTCCATGTCGTGATTCGCGAAACTTCGATATGGGGTTAGATCAACGGTTTAGATCTAGTCTTGATTCAATGGCTAAGATTGAATCGCGATTTTGAAATTCTTGATGTTCAATGTTTTTGTCACTTCAAAGTCCCGATCCATGAAACTCCGTAATGGAGTCGAATCAACGGTCCAGATCACATCTTGATCTGACGGCTCAGATTAAATCACGATTTCACATATCGCGACATCGGGATTCCTGTTGTTAATAATCTTTGACATCTCAAACAATTGATCCCCGAAACTCCGACATGGACTTGAATCAATGGTCCAGATTCAACCTTAATCTGACAGCTCAGATTAAATCACGATTTCACATATCGCGACATCGAGAGGTTAGGGAACCCTGTTCCTTTGACTCTCCCGTCAGCGAAATGACAATCTATCCCCATGTGTCCTGCTTGATGATGGACGGTCCTCCCTTATGATGGACGGTCCTCCTTCTTTCGGAATTTTGTGAGCCCCGTTACTCCTTTCACTTTAATGAACGTGCAGGTTCTCCTTGATCCAATGATGATCGGGTCCTACACTTTTATCTAACGTCTGAGATATGTCCTCCTCTTCATCACTCTTCTTGTCTACATTCAGATATGATGGCCCTCGTTCTTTCAGGAATTTTGAATGGGGTGCAACGATCAGATATGCTTCTCAAACCTTACGGGCCTACCTCTTCAGCGTGCTCTTATTCAAATCTGATGGCCATCGGGAATTTAGGAAGGGATCCAACAAACACGGTTGTTTCTCTTCCTCAATTATCACTGCACCGTTGATCATCATAGTTGTACTCAAGCCATCATCACTACTGTACTTGCCATACTTCTGTTTTCCTGTCTATTACAAACTTCCTGTACTCATGCCATCTTCATTGTTGTAATTGCCATCAATGACAAGCATTCGTTGTCTGTTAAAATATTTTCCAACAAGGTTCTCCTTCCTGAATCATACCTTTCTTGGGTATCCAAGGCATACAACTACCTTTCAAAAGTTCATTCATAACACTAAGACAATAAAATATTTTAGAAGGGGTTCTTACCAAATCCCTTCATAACTTGTGCGACATAGGCATGAAAAGTTTTATACTGGTTCTTGGCTGCTAGCACCATCTTTTTGAATATTTTTTTTTTACCTCGTCAACAGTGCTTTATGGGGACTTTTACAGCCCTATCAACAATATTTCAACTGTAGCCTTCTCATGGTCATCCTCTGCTTGAGGTTGCCCATTATTGGCAACTGTCTTCCTCAACAACTCCAATTCCTTTCTATACATAACATGCATCATCATAGTCACAATTACATTGGTTGTAATATTAAACCAAATGCATGTATTATAACATTCAAATCCATAAAACATCTTCAAAATGTCCTAGCATATATTTATGCACATTATCACATTATCCCCAAATGTTTCCATGAGTGAAACACAAACATATCTCGTTTGTTTCTAAAAAAATACAACCCTCATCACTATGGTGTCAAAACCTTTTACTTTCATCAACGTACCAAATTTCTCATCCCAAAGAAAACATAATACTCAGCAAGAAAAGAATTGAGGGCTCTCCCCTTCTTCCAATTCTTTCTACACTGCTTGGGACTTTTCATCCCAATTGAGTTATCTCTAAGGCCTCACTTCCTTTTCTTAATCATGGCTTCAACCAAGCCTATTCAGTAAAACATACTCATTTATTCATTTAATCATACTCAGGGGTTTTATTTTAATTTTACCAGTTGTACTAGTTTCCACCACTGCTCTTTTAATCCTATGAATCTGTTAAACAATTTAGGGTTCTTAGGGTGAGAAAAGTGTTCCTCCTTTTATCCCCCTTTACTTATGCAATCTACTTCTTGTTGTGATCTTTCTTCTCTTTTCTTAAGAAGCCTCGGTTAGGCTCATCCTAACTCTTAGGATACTTTAGCATACTTTAATACAAAATCCTTTTGTCCATAATGAATCATGAACCTGTTCATCCTGCACATTACCATTCAGTTATCAGAATGTTCAATTTTCATTATTAGTTTTCTATTCATTACATAATGTTTTTCAAAATGTAATCTAAGATTCATATATATATATATATATATATATATATATATATATATACAAGATTGTAGCTCACTGCTTAACTCTCAACAGTCAATAAAGTTGTGACTCTGTTCTCTTGATAGAGTCTTCACACAGTTCCTCCAAAGGGAACTCCTCCATCATGCAACTTCCTTATTGCATATCCTTCACTATCTATGATAGCCTCAACCTGATTTAGCTGGGTACCAAATATTTCATAAGGAATGTAAACATGCATCTTTTTCATGTGTACAAATTATGTATCCACACATATTCTAGTTTTGTTAACTTACATCCATGATGTGCTTAACCATATACATAATCATAAGCCTGTGTGTATCTTCCATAGGTATATTTCATAGCCCACCTACATATCTATTTTAAAATCAGTCAACTCATGATTTTTCACAATCATTCTCATGTGACCCTCAAAGGCATACTCATTTGCCTCTTATCATGAAAAAATAACATCCTTGCTCATCCACTCTTTCTTCTATTTATACTAGTCTTTTTTGAGGGAATGGAGCACATTCCCCTTAAGATATAATTCAAAACATAACTTTCATGACTCTTCAAAATGGATTCAACCATGCATCCATGGTATTCACTTAATCTTGGCAAGTGCAATTATTTCCTTACATAGCACTCATCAAGGCAATCACCTCGTGCCTTTAGTATACCTATAATCTTACATCATATATGTGCATCACTTTCACATTTAATATCTTTCATACCTAACTGGTATTACTATCAGGCTTCATATCAAGAAGCTTCACAATGCATTAAATCCATGCACTCAAACACATACAAACCTAGCCAAACATTCATCATGCAATCTCATTGCTTGCACCCTTTCCACGTCATACATGCACATGGAAATATCAGACTTCCAGATCCTCCTCCAAGGTTATTTCTTCCATCCTTATGAAAATACTCATAGGTACACTCAACACTAAGCTTCCCTCTCAGTTGAGAGTTTGCAGTCATTCACAAGATACCCACCTGGCAGTTTAACAGACATAGTCATAACTATGTTTCCCTTTCTATGCGATAACAACTAGCAAGAAAGCACTCTTGCCTCAAATTTCATGAAAAAAATTACCACTCATAAATACAGTCTGGGCAATTACAACCATGCCCAAGGTGATAAAACAACCAATCTAGCTTCCAATTGGTCTTGATCAGCAGACCTTTCGATCAAGGAAATCCTTTTCTAGAGTCCCTTCACTAGGGTCCAACTATATCTATATGGCTACTATCCACCACTAGATGTCAATCTAACCCATTGGGCTTCTCGAAATGCCCCAACACTTCCTTTACCACAAACTAGCATGATTCAATCTTGTTGGGTAAAATCCCAACCGTATTTTAATCTACATCCTTCTACTCAAGGAATTTATGTAGAAAATTTATGTTTGACAATAATATTCTCCACAAGCTCATCTTAGCCTCGGTAACCAAATATTATGACTATACAACAACACGTACAATCACCTAGTGAAGTCAGATTATTTATTTGGAAACGCCAAAACATCTATAAACAATAAAATATATCATTCCTCTCTTTAGTAGAGGTTTACTAAGCTTCTTAAGAATGGGGTAAGATAGGGTGTTACCCCTTAAAGTCCATTTTTTTTTCCATCTGACTCGTGCATGAGCCCAAGTAGGCCAAGTGTTGTTGTCGTGCTCTGATACCAATTTTTAACACACCCGACCCCTAAATGCTCTTTTAAGGGGTGGGGCATCATAATTTCATTGTTTTTCCTTAACCAACTCATCTCAAATAATCTCTCTGAGATGATTCATTCTCTTCTACTTACTCCTAGCTTTCTAATGACTGCTACTAAGCTCTAAACTGAACCTTGGTTTATATCTTAGGGCTTCCCGATGTTCTTCAGCCATGCATTAGTTGAGGGCCAGGTACCATCTCTATGTTCCTACCTCCCGTAGGGAATGTCCATCCATCACCCAATCCAATGACTAGCTTAACCCTCGTCTAACGCTTAGGCTAGCAGGGAAATCAACATTCGACACTTCAACATTTTGGCACTTTGGCACTTCCGCACTGAATGTCTCTTTACTGTCTACACACGAGACTTCCCGTAGTCCTGAACTCCTGAAGGAACCCAAAATCCCTCCACATGGCTCTAGGATTCAAGCCTTTCAATTTATCCTCGACCCTAAACTCCAAACCTCTGGAGTCCCCAAGTCCAGAATCCCAGAGTTCCGATCACTTCACCCACCACTTTGGCTAGGTGGGCACATACCGGGTATTGACACGTAGAAGGTTCAGGGGTGACATGTACCCTTATCAGGGGTGACACTTGCCATGTATCAATGGGTCTATAGGGTATGTGATATGCACGAATCCAGGTGACACGTGGCATTCCAAAATTTGGGTCCACATTACCCTAAGTAACGTTACTACGACACATCACTCCAAACTAATCATCTTTCATGCCCTTCGATCTTGTGGCTAAGGTGTGTCCACACAACCCTTAGATCAATAGTCTCTGCTACTTCATGTCTTCGATGTTCGGGGGTTTCATGGTGTAAACCTCTCCTTTATCCTGGAGTAGGTTAGTGCCACACTGACCATAGCCTAGATCTGATAGTTTGAGAGTATCCATGTAACCCCAAAGATATATGACTCATAAACTCCCCTCAAGGGTCCCTTGGGTCCCATTGTTAGGCCACTCCTAGAGGGACATTTGTCATCCAAAAATACTCCAATAAAATACGTGGCACCTACCTCAGGTCACCAATATCCCCTTACCATCTCATGAGGTCTCTACACCTAGAAATCCCCTCACTCGAAATGCTATCTCCATGATCAAATGATCAAGAGGGGTCATGAAGGATCCTTAGATGCATGGTCCACAATTCTTCGTGACTCCATCCTTCAGGGGTTTTGATGTTACAACACCCCTGTCCTTCCGAAGCGGTCAACGTCAACTGAACACATTATATATCTGACATTTGGGATAGTTCCCAGGTGTCCTCAGATCTACAACCCAAATGAACTTCATCACTTCGGGACTTCGGAGGATCCGTCTCCCTTACAACGAATACCAAATTTCTCCAAACTCAGAAAGACTGAAGGAGTTGAGAAATTAACACGTACGCTCCTCCTCGAAATCCAATGGTCATGACAGACCTTAGATTTTCCCAAACATATCTTCTCCACTCGTCTCCCCAAATGAGAGGATCTTCCCTTCGAGACTTGAATCTCGCTATCCTTCCCGAGCTTCATCAGTTCTAAATATTTAGGAACTTTGAACTATTTCTTTCATACTTAACACTTAGAAGAATCTTCCATGCTCCCCTTGCACTCATTCATCAACTCTATAACTTAAGAAGTTCTCAGGCTCTACCTACCTCAGAGAGGCTCTGTGCATACATGCACTACCTCTCCTGAGCTTAACATACTCCTTCCTCCAAGAGACTCAGAATGACTGGGAGTGTCGACATGCATACATGAAACTATTCCCAAGGTTGATGAACTCACAAATCCTTTGTTTTAACTTTAGTCTAATCATCAAAAAAACATACACATCCCTACAACATTCATAGAATATTCAACTTTAATCTACAGTTACAGTTCAATTACATAGGATATGAGAATCCTTATCTATTACAGGTTGCAACCAACTAACTGACTTTGGGTGTTTGCCTTTATACCAAACCATAGGCCCATAGGCATTCATTCTTAGTGCTTTGGCCACCCCCGTGACAAGCCATGGTATTACTAGGGAATTTATGCCAATTCTCAACGATCCTTTCTCTTTCACATCTTCTATGAGGTTTATTAGATGCTTCCTCAGCATCAAGTTCACGGTCTTCTACTCAGGTCATGTTTTCTGAAACTCTCAGGGATTTATCTCTCTGTTACGATCTCGAGGAGTTTTATCATATGTTTCCTCAACATCAAGCTCACAATATTCTATCTGTTCTCTACTGGAGATATTCTCACATTCTCCACTCTTCTCTTTATTCTCTTATGTACCTTCTCCTATTCTCAATAACCACTAAACATAAACCCTAACAACTAATACACATTGTGGAAATGTCAAATTTAGGATAAAATCCAGTGTACCTAGAACAAGAGGAAATGGTGTTAGTTGGCCCTACCCATTCATTAGGCACAAGGAAATAGAAGTGAAAAAGAGAACAAATCTAAATGGAACAATTGACTTCAAAAAATACCCATTCCATTTGACCTTTTTGTTGATATATCATATCACAATCATAACACTTTTGTGGAAAAGAGGTGACATGAAGACCCAAATGATATCAAATATTAAATTATCTTGGGACATCACATACGATGAAAAGTTTCACTTGGACAAAGGATTATGTCTTTCACATATTACCTACAAAAAACATTCCAAAAATACACTTTGTTGTAAGGTTCAAAGGCCCATTTAAAGGCTTTTAATTCCATTGTTACCCATTTGTCTTTTGCATGTAGACCAAATTGTTTTACATAATAAAATTTATTCTATTGAGATTTTACTCAACATACCTAAGTTCTCTTACTCTTAATGATGCTATACAACATGAGAGAACATTTCTTTTTGATGAACCAAAATAGAAGGACATGCCTCCTTCACAAGTGTTTGTTGTTCTTGATCTAATTCTTCAGTTCTGAGAACATTTTCAGAACCATAATCTTTAAAGGAATTAGATAAAACAACTACCTCCTTGTTATCTTTCAGTATTTCTGATTGAACCGTGACATACACTATTTTGTTTCTTTCCTGAAATTGTATGTCAATTGTTGGCTCACTACTTGAAATCTTCATAGAAGAATTTTCAACACCCTCATCCATGTCTAAACCCACTAAAATTCTAACAACCACATTATTCATAGGGAAATAAAGACAACTTTGAAACACTTTGTTTTATTGGGGATCTTGTTGAATATCTTCATCAAGTTCGGGACAAGAAAAATGACTTTTGACAATAATTCTTTGATCAACTTTCTCTATTTGCCCATGATTTTCTTTTAACCATTCAAAGAAAGAAAAACATAATGAAAGATAGTTTTCATTTGCATGTCCACTGCTTTCTTCAGATTCAACATCATGTCTGGAGGGATTCTGATCTGAAACATTATAAACATTTTTCTTCAGTAATTTGAAAGAATCAAAGAACAATGGCAAGGCTCTTCCACCTGATTCAAAATCTTCTCAATTTCCTTACTACTGTCATATGCAAATTTTCCACTTTCTTTGGATTGCTGAACACACTCATCTTCAACTTCACTTTCGACCAATGGCTGTAATTCTTTGCCAATTTTTTCCAGTGAATCATCTTGGTTTGGCATCATCACACCTCCTTTTGCTTCAGTGATGGTCTTATAATTCATTTTCAACAGTTTAAATGAAGAAAATAACAAAGGTAGAGAAATTCCTTCAGTTGATTCAGTACTATGATATGTAGGATGAATGCTCTCAATATACTGCTGAAAATGAACATTTTCTGATAGAGGACATGCAACTGGTTGTTCAAGGAAGCCAATATCATAATCATTATGATATTCATCATATATAGGAAAATCAACAACATCTTCAATTTCATCTAATAAGGAAAATCTTGGAACATCAACCTTCTCTTCAACAAGCTGATTTGCAAATTCATCTTCTTGACTATCTACAAATGAATACATAAAACAATCAACCCCATCCTTGTCATGGGATGGATCAAAAGTTAAATTAGTGCCTTCTCTTTCAATAAGTGGAATATAATCCTTTGCAAAATCATTAACATTTAAAACTTCTAGAGGACCTATGATATTATCAACTATATGCTTAAGATTCCAATCAACTGTTTTATGTTCATATTCACTTTCATGTTCTTGAGCATCCAACCCCTCATTTTGAATTTGTTCACATGCTTGGATATTGTGTTGAATCTCCTGAGCATCATTAAACATTTGCTGAAAGGACTTAGGTATTCTTTCCATCAGGAGGAAATACAAATCTGGATGAAGAGTAGTTGCATAATGGAGCATGGAAACAACTTTAGTGGGCTGAATTTCTTTTGGTAAATTGTAATAAATATTGGAAAACATTCTACTGAATATACAATTAGTTTCATTGCTTTTCCTTCTCAAGGCATAGAACTCTGCAAGCTGTAGTTCCAAAGATTTCTTCTTGCCCCAAAAATCTAAAAAGACATTCTTCAATTCCTTCCATTATCTAATTGTCTCTGGATGCAACTTTTTAAACCAGTCTTTGGTGTTCCCCTTCAAGGATTGAGAGAAGGCCCTCATACAAACATCATCATGGATAATCTCAAACAAATATATAAAATGCTCAAAATCTTGGATGTGTTTTTCAGCTGTGACGGTATCAAATTCTCCATCAAACATGGGTAGGTACTTATAATGCTTTGGAGAAAAATCATGAAGAATGTGGGGTAATTTTAAAGGACTATATATATGTTGAATCTTGTAGGGTTTTGGATCAAGTACATGAGGTGAAATATCAGCCTTGGTTTCATGAGGCTCATCAACTTGGTTATGGTCATCACATAGCTCAAATGAAAATTTTTGATCAAAATCTGTGATACAATGAGGATATGTATGCACAACATTAAGAGGAGGATATACAATTGTAAGATTCTCATGATCATCATTTGAATGCAACATTTAAACAAAAAATTGTTTAGCATGTTCAAGAAAAGACAAGAGGTATTTACTAACAAAAAATATTATGTCTTGGAAAAAACTCAACTTTAGGTACTTGTTTTCTCCCATGATGTTCTTTCATACCTATTTCAAGGGATAACATCTTCCAATGGAGTCTCTGAATTTCATTTGAGGATTGATTGGAGTCATCAATAAAATATTCAGGCTATTGGGTCTTTGGATAGTGGAGTCGCCATGAAAATTTTGAATTCTAGATTCTTGAAAATGGAGTCGCCAGGTGAATGACGTACAACCTTTTCATTTCTGAATAATTTTCACCATCAGTACTCAGATCTGAACTTTTTCATTTCTCCTAGGGAATATTTCACCTTCATTCCCCGACAATGGTGCCAAAATGCTAGCAATCTGTAAATGATTTTGGTTGATAAACAAATGACAGAGGTAACTGTTTCAACCAACTTTAGGTTGGATTTTGAGCCTTATAACCATAGAGGGATCTCTCAAACGTGTAAATACTGAAAATACTCAAAAGGATTTGGAAATGGACACATAGAGGTCAGATTCTACAATAGGACAAGTTTTTTAAAGGGATTGGTAGGACCAACAAGAGAACAGGGCCACTAGGCAATGGCGTCAACTTCTGAAATCATATGAAAATTTATAAGCTATGTATTCTTGAGGGAAGAAAGGAAAAATAGGCATTGTGTTCAGCCAAATAAGCAATATGAGATGGGAGTGGAAAAAGAGGAGAAATCACTATAACAAGAGGCATCTAACAGAGGACAAATCTCTTGGCATAGCTCTAGAAGAAGGAACATAAAGGATGACTACTTAAAACAGGGTACCGATAATGGGTGAATTCTAAACCAGAAACCATAAACATATTACAAGTATAATCCATATAGGAAGGAGCACCAACAAGATGGATTCCTCCTTTTACTTAAATATTATTACTAACAAAAAAAACACATTCATGAATATGAAATACAAGAAAACATATTGAACATTAACACCATGATGAATCTCGCCTATCCAAGAAAACCTTCTCTGCTTGTATTAAAATTCATAAGAAATCACAAAGTTTTCTTGCTATAGGGGTAGGCCCCTCTCCAGCCAGTCGAACCCTTCATTTATATTTTTAACATCATATATAGATAAATTACATATGAGACCCAAAAACAGATCATCTTCTCCAAAATTCCAAAAATAGATATCAGTTACAGAGGGAGTAAGACACCAAAACCGAACGCCTACTTTCTAGGGAACGTTACTAACATAAAACTGAAATATTTGAGATCTTTACCTTGAATTCCACATGTCTACAAAATCACAAGATTCCCTGAAATGAACTCGATTTATCCCATCATGAACTTTTCATTTTAGGTTTTCAATCTCTTCCTTTAACGTGTCAAGCCAACTAGGTTGGTTTCCTTCAGTACCTTTAACTGTTCCAGCTTTAGCTTCTTCCTTCTGTCACTTTTTCCTTTTTATCTCGCAATTTTGCATGTGGTGTTCATATTCATATCTATTAATGATCAAATCTTTCATAATAGGATTCAACTTGATCTCTTCGCTTGATCCTGGTTCATTCACAGATTTTGTGCGAAGTTTTGTTGTCAGGAATTGCATGACATGCCTTTCTCTATTTTTACTTGATAGCCCCGTCATATTGTTTGAATTTCATGGTTTGATGAAAACCACTGGATATTTCTCCTCATATCCCTATGCTTTTCTAAGGAACATGAGGCTATTTCCTTCAACTGTACATGAATTGGACAAGTGTTTCGATTTGCAGGTATCCTGCTCTGGAATAAAACATCAATTACCCAAAATAGAGTAATTTTACCTTTGTTTTGAGTAACAATCACCATTGAGTACTTAATCATGGGCTACTGACGAAAGTCCTTACAGGGATACTGACCTCTCATGTTCAACCATCGATTTCCAATGATGATTCTTAAATCGGTTATTTGGAGACGCTTACTTGGCATTGTGTGGACGAATGGTACCTCAACAAGTGTCTCGAGATGATTATACTGGCCGTCAAGTTTCCTTTTTGCATGTGATCCTTGGATTTGACACATTTAATGACACTTAACACATTATTTCGAGGTATGATGGAGTTGTTTTTAGTTCACCTGCTTGCCCCCCCGAAATGCATCTTAGGCTGCCACATATCTTTACGGGAAACCACAGTTGGAATTTCAGGGCAGCTTAGACATTTTAACCACCACACTATTTCTAACCCCAAAATATTTCCTATCTATTGATATCGATAGACGATGATCTATACCCTCTCAAGACCATTTCACCTAACACTTTCAGCAAATTTAACCCTTTTTTTCCATTTCTGGCAGTTCCCCAAATTTATAGGACTTTCAAATCGATTTAGCACCTCGCCAACCTTGAAATATCAAACTCACACCAAAAATTCAAATGGTGATAAAATGAGGAATGAAGAGTGGGTGAAAGAATGAATGGAGAGAGAACATAATGAAAGGTGTGAACAATGAATAATGGACAATGAGTGAGTGAGCGAGTGAACCCCCAAATAGACCAAAGATGGGTTTATATATTTATTGGAATTAAAGAACCACATGGCCTTCCCCCAAGAAGCACATTTAACTAATATTCTCCATTAAAACAAAAATTGGTAAATACAATATAAAATAAATACTTATCCCCTCAAGCCCACTCTCTTGTGGAAACATAACCCCCTATAACTCTTGTCCTTGCCAGTCTAGTAGTGAGTGATATATTTATTATTAATAATTATCAAAACATTACATTTCCTAGGCACACTGGCCTCTTTTAATTGTTTGGGCACTCTAGCCTTTCATAAATTAACAAAATACATTATTTAATATGGGGCTGCAAACTAGGGTATTACATTCCCCTCCCCCTTATTTGGGCATTGTCCTCAGTGCATATAAAAACCAGAAATCAAAATTTCAAATTTTATCCAAAAAGTTGTGGGTACTCTTCTCTCATGGCATCTTTATTCTCTAAAGTAGAATCTTCAAGACCGTAGCAGGTCCATTAGACTTTTATCAACTCTATAACTCGATTCCAGAGCATTTTGATTTTTCTATCCAATATTCACATTGGATGGACCTGAAAGTATCCCTCTGTCTCTACCTGAATAATATGATAATCAATAACATGGTTAGGATCATTTACATATTTTTTTAGAAAAGAGACATGAAATACATTATGCACATTCATGGAAGCAGGAAATTCAAGAATGCATGCAACTGACCCTATTATGTCCAATATATCAAATGGACCACATAATTTGAATGCTAGCTTTGTACAACTACCCAACTTTGAAGAGCTCTTCTTGGGATTCACTTTTAAAAGAACATGTTCCCCTACTTTAAATTCTCTAGCTGTCCTATTCTTATCTGCATAAATTTTATGTCTATCTTGATCTTCCTTTAAATTCTACTTAATTCTAACCATCTCGTCTTCCATATCCTTGAGAAATTTTGGTCAAAGTACCACTTTGTCTGCTGGGTTGTCCTAACTCACTGGAGTATTTCATTTCCTACCATACAAAGCTTCAAATGGGCTCATTTTTAATGAAGATTGATACCCATTATTATAGGAAAACTCAACCAAGTGCAAGTAATCTTCCCACTTAGATGGCTTATCCATCACATACATTCTCAACATGTCTTCAATTACTTGGTTGATGTCTTCAATTACTTGGTTGATTGTCTCTATATTCCCATGTGAATTTAGATGGTATGTTGTGCTAAAGTTCATATTTGTACCAAATTCTTTAAACAATCACCCCAAAATATTTGGAGTAAACTTTGTGTCTCTATCTGAAACAATTTCCTTAAGTATCCCATGCAACCTCGCAATCTTCCTCATGTAAATTTCTGCAATATTAGCGGTTGAATGAGTCATTTTTACAGGAACAAAATGAGCAGCTTTTGTCAGTTTATCCACCACTACCATGATTGAATTATGTTGTCTTGCTGTCATGGGAAATTTAGTTATAAAATCAATGTTTATCACTTACCATTTATTCTTTGGAATTGGTACTGGTTTTAGAAAACCCGTTGGGTGTATATTCTCAACCTTCACTCTCTGACATTCCGTACATTGGTAATGTAGTCAACAACATCTTTCTTCATTCTTGACCAAAAGAATTGGCTTCTTACTGTTGCAATTGTTTTCTGGTAACTGAGATTTCTGACAAATGGAACATTGTGCATTTCTTTTAATACAAAACTCCTAAGTTGTCCGAAACTAGGAACATAAATTCTAATTTTATGCATAAGTAATCCATATTCCTTCATCTCATATTCTTTAATTTTCTATTGTACATTTTCTTGTTGTAAGCTTTCTTTTACCTGTAGGTAATGCTGATCTGTAACAACACCATCTAAAATTCTTCTCTTTAAATCTGATTGATGCATACTAACATTTGTAGCATGCATGAGATGCACTCTTCTACTAAGTGCATCAACAACTTCATTTTATTTTCCTTTGATATGCTTGATGTCAAAATTGTATTTGTTATAAAATGAAGTTTTTAAGGGTCACATGTAGTTTTTATGGGTCAATTCATCCTTAGATTTTTGAAGTTTTATGGAAAATTATTATGCTTACACCCTATCTGGAGACATCTACATGCTTATACACCTTTGGATAAAGTTTTTGGGTATTTTGGGCTCAAACTGTACAAACCATACAACTATAGGACATTTCGTAGTGCCTGGTGCTGCAAAATGATCTACATAGACATGTTACAGAATGTGCTAGGGAATTTCCTGTAGAGGATACTGTTACAAATTTGATCATAAAACCAAAATGACGAAGTGGGTTTCTCTGAAATTATTTGTGGAGGAAGATGATATCCATGTTGACTTGCTCACCAAATTTCAGCATGACCTAGTTTGGAATTTGAGAGAAAAAAAAAGTTAAAACACCAGTGCGCTTCGAAATGTGCTACAAATTCTCTGTTTTGCATAGCTGATTGGATATTCACGTTGTTGGGAGGTGTTGGGCCCAAAAAACTCCCCCTAAATTTTTACAAAATTTAAAGGGCCCCCATTATAATCTTGATAATTATAATGAGCTATAGAATCAACCTTTTCAAATAGTTCCATACCTTGGCTTGCTTTGAGACAAACTTAAGACATTCACTATAGTATGAGACATTCATTACAAGAGTATATGTCAAAATTTAGAAATGAGCATAGAAATCTAAATTTAAACAAAAACATTAATTTTTATCAATTGTTTACTTTTGTTTAAATTATGATTATGTGTTCTTTCTTTTGCTCATTAGCAAGTTTGACAATTTTGAATAATGGGTTCAATACTTCATCAAATAATATCTTGGTTGGTTTCTCATTTTCATAAAATCATTTGGTGATATTAATTAATTAAATTATTTTTTCATTTTGCATCTCATTTCAAAATAAAAATAATAATAATAAAAATAATTATCTATTTTTTTGATTTTGTAAAAAAACAAAATTAATATTTTTCTCTTCTCCATTAACTTGAAGCTTCTAGAATTTTAAGATCATACTTTAGATTAGTTTCATTTCTTTTATTATTTTTAGGACTTTAGTTGGCCAATGGATCCATTAAACTCGTCGGGTCATTTCATTCCAAACGGTTTGGGTTATTTAGACAACCCCGATCTGGATTTGACCTTCCAGTTGATGGTGTGTCACTTACACCCGTCAACAAATGGAACTAGAAGGAGGGTAGAGGTAAATTTAATGATTAAATGTTTTACCCCTCGGCCTGTCATAATTCCAAATTTATAAACTTTTCTTCTGTGTCATCTTGAAATGCACTAGAAGGCAGGCCATACTGACAAGCTGGACTTGTAAGAGTATTTGTTTTAAATGTATTTAATTCCCAAGGGCTCCCCAAATCACTGTGTTGGAACATGCTTTTCACTTCTCATTCCTGATATTCCCAACGAGATAGTCTCTCTCTTGTCCAAACTCACCTTTGATGGTGGGGGGGATGTATCTACAAAAGACCATCTTAACAAGTTTTGGCATAAATGCATCAAGCATGATATTTCTGATTTAAAGGTTTTATGCAGATTGTTTGCTTTCACTTTCAGTGGGCAGATTAAACATTAGTTTGAGTCTTTTCCAGCATATCAAATTATTGATTGGTTTCTGTTAAGCCCTAATATTGGCTCATTACCCCTTAATTGGAGCATATTATATTAGTAATGCTATTTTATTTATGTTGGCTTTAGGCCATTAGTTGTAATTTAGATTAGTAATGTTATTTTAATTATGTCGGCTTTAGGCCATTATTTGTAATCATACCTCCTAGTCTCCTATATATACTAAGGAGACATTTTCATTTTGAATCATCTTGTACTTGAACATTTAAGTGGGGTAAAAGGAGGTTTCCCCCTCAAAGAGGCTTATTATTTGAAATTATCTCTTTTTCAAGGCGTTGATTACTTTTCCTGAGGTTTTTATATTCTATATTGATGTTTGTTTCTTAACATATGGTATCAGAGCTCAAGGTCTTGGGGTTTTGCTACTACATCTGAGACACCATGGAATTTTCACTATAACTATTTTTCTACAATGTTTTAGAAGGAACCGCTTGGAGGGTATTTAGTAGACGGGTCAAGGTACTTTGGGTTCAAAATTTAGCTCCTGAGGCCTTATACTTTCTGTGATACAACCTGTACAAGATAGGGTTCTGGAATCATATTGAAATGAGTCATTGCGGCACTTTCGCTATAAATTTTTTTTTGTAATGGTTCAGACCTTTCCCTCCAAGGCCATTTACATAAATTAGTATTGTATCTTTGTTAACTTCTGGGTCATCTTAAATTTGTAGATACACCCTGTGTAAGATAGGATATCTGACTAGCCCTATTGACTAGTCTCAAGAAGGTGTTCTAGGTAAAACAATCATAACTTCTTCCTAGAGTATCCAAATTGCATGGAACTAGTTGCATTGGATTGTGGACAGTCTTTAGTTTTTTGGGTATGAGTATCAGAGTTTTATATCAATTATTTTGTGCGGGGCACACTACACAAGTGAGATCTCCTAGAAAGGCCAAAAATCGGCAAGTTGTGGGTAAGTTACTGTAAATTCCACTTGGCACATCCAATTTTTATCATACCTGTGGCATTGCAGAGAAGAAATATCAGAGAATTACATAAGATAAATTTTGATGCCCATAAGGGCCAAAAATTGGGAGATACAATAGAAGAAATATTGTCTAGCAGAACCACCTCAAAATCAAGGTTCAAAAGTGATACTTGGCCAACATGCCACCCAAAAAGGGAACTTCTACACCAAATAAGCCTCCAGAAAATCCTACTTGGTCTCTTAATGAAGGTGAAGAAATGCGTAGGGACATAAATGAACTACAAAATAAGATGGATTCAATGGAAGCTAAGTTGATGGATTCAATAGAAGCTAAGTTGGATACTAAGATGGATTCAATGGAAGCTAATTTGGATAGTAAGATGGATTCAATGGAAGCTAAGATCATGGAAGTAATAAAAAAATTTGTAACAGAGAAGACACCCAAAAGTGAAAATTCATCCCATGAAATTCATGATGAGGACACAAGGAAGGTGAATCAAGAGTGGAGAAACTCCAATTTTGGTTTGAAGACAAACCACGTTCCTAAGATTGATATGAGGAAGTTTGATGGAAAGGACCCAATCACATGGATACTTCAAATGGAGCAATTCTTTGATCTCCATAATGTGCCACATACACAAAAGGTATGAATTGCTTCTTT
>ML790909.1:4931-15428 GCA_009831015.1 Picea engelmannii | reverse complement strand
TATATACCAAGGAGACATTTTCATTTTGAATCATCTTGTACTTGAACATTTAAGTGGGGTAAAAGGAGGTTGCCCCCTCGAAGAGGATTATTATCTGAAATTATCTCTTTTTCAAGGAGTTGAGTACTTTTCCTGAGGTTTTTATATGCTATATTGATGTTTGGTTCTTAATAGTTTCTGTTTGTAGATGAATTTTTAGATGCTTTTGAAAAATATAATTACAATCAATTATGTGAAGAATTTCAGAATTTACTAATCAATGACAATTCATCTCTAGAAGGCTTTTAAGCAAGAATCCATCATGTTCTCTGTAAATTTAATCTTGATGACATGTCATTTGTATTAAATCTCCTCTATGATGTTTGCATCCCTTTCATCTAGTCACATTCAATTGTGAATGATGAATCGGATGCAAAACCTATCACTCAATTGAATGAAGAATTTTGTTCTCAAGATGACAAGAATCCATCCGAAAGTTTTGAACAAGCAAGGGAGGTAGAATCTATTGAAAATGTTTTTACTGAAAGTCAAATTAGTTTTTCCTCTGAATCATTGTATACTCAGTCCTCGACCATCGTGGAAGAATATTTGATGTTGGGTAAAGATGAATGTCCATATTTTTCTAACCCTTGCTCTAATCAGTACTTAAATTCAGTTATTAAAGAACACTTAGGTGACAAAAACGATCTTAAGCATTCTAACATTCCAATGAAACTGATTAGAGATGTAGATTTTTAATTGGAAGAAGAAACCTTAAACCCTCATCTACAAATCATACCTTATCCACAAGAAAGATCGGATGTTTGTCATGAAAGTTTTGAATTGTATCTCATACATGAGACAAATTTAGATGATCGTTGAAGAATTTATCACCAAAACAGAGTGAAAGTTTAAGGAAAGTAAAGAGGAATTTCTTGAGAATACCATTGTTAAATATCATAGCTCAAAATATTCTTTTCATATGCTCATTTCCGATTCCTTTTACTTTTTATATCCTGATATCTTCTTAGATTCTGATGGACTTGATACTTTACCCACATTAACGTTTTTCCATCACAATCAAATCTTTTCGATATGCCAAAATTTGGTGAAATTAATTCCAAACATAACATTTATGAAGTTGGATTTGATGCTCTTTCACTTTCGTCACTCGCTTGGAAGAATGACATGTTGTAAGATGATTTAAAATGATTTCTTATTGAAAAAAACAATGCACTTATTCTTATGGAAATCAAATATTCTATTCATTCTTTGATTATTTCGAATTTTAATGTTTATGCTTCACATTTTGAAACAATCAATATCATCAAAGGAAGCGTTCAAACCAATAATATAATTGATTTCATGAATCCTCTTATGATGTGTTCCCCATTGATATATCCATTTCATGCAAGTCATAGTTTGCATCCTATTTTTTATGACATGATCTTAGAATGGCTTGAAGATTCGTATCTAAAAAATCTTCATAATACAGATAAAGTTGTGCTTGCTTTGTTTCTACCTAAATATCTAGGAAGTAAGCATTACATGATTTTTTTAGATCCTCCATGTGAAGAAATTGATGAACACTTGGAGAATTGTCAGGAGGATGGGGCACTTTGGCCTTGGTTGATGGTTATGTCAGGTCCCCATAATATTGACAAGTTTTCCAAACTTATTTACACTCTTCCATGCCATTATGACCCATATCACGACCAAATTGCATAATGGTTGGAGGATTCATACATCAAGAAGTTTCAAAAGAATGGTAAGGTTGTGCTTGTTTTGTTTTTAAAACAATATATAGGAGGTAAGCATGACATATTTATTTTGTATCTACAAATACTACATTCTTTTATTCTGATTTTTGACTTTCTATGCCTTGCAGGATTGAAGATGCTCTTGTGGCTGCATTGGAAATACAATTTTATTTAGTGTTTTGATCTATTTAGTAGTTTAGATTAGGTTTAGGAGTAGGTTTCCTTTAGTTTTATTTCTCAATATTTCTTTGTGTAATAATGCAGTTATGAAGACAAGTGGGTACACCAAGAGAACCATAATATGAATGTTATCAGGGAATTCCAGTTTAAATCTTTTTCTCTCTGGTTTTCGTTGAATATTTCTTTTCAAAAGCGCAATATCATCATGAAAATTTTAAATGGAAAGTAAAGAGATAAGTAAATTTAAACTATCAATTCAACCATGACCCAAGGTGCCACGAGTAGGACTGCACTCATCTTAATAAGGATTTTTCTATTTTCTTTTAGTCTCTTTTATTTTTAATAATAATGCTTGGTCAAAGTAGCACCTCATGCATCACTATCTTAATAAAAGAACTTGCTCACACATGATATTTTATATGATTTAGTTCTTCGTTTATTTTACAGTGAGATGCTAGTGGATCCAAAATCTCAAGTTTATCTTTGGCCAAAATCATTTCCTGAAAACTTTTCTTTTGTTGTTTTGATTTTGTGTACTTCTGATTTTGAATCCCATTAATAAAATTTGATTTGGCTTGTTGTGTGTTTTTTGTTTTCTTTGATTTCTTTGAATGATTTTTCTTCTTATTTGTCTTTTTGAATCAATATATTTATGATCAAAGAGCTATTTTCAAAGGAAGCATTTATTTTAAGACTTTTGTTTTTCAAGCAAGTTGAAATAGTTCAAAGAGGTCATGATATTAAGATATAACTCAGACAATTGATTTTTAAGTCAATTGTCACTTTCATTTTGTCCTCAAATTGTCTTTGCTGGAGTATTACACCAGAGATATGGTTTAAATCTTTGAGATTATCACCTTGCTGTCTTTTTCATAAAGAAATCTACAATTGTATTATTATTTAAAAGTGGCATAAAAGGGTTGGAATCACTTATGTGTGGGAAGTGTGTGTAAACTCATCGGGGTATTGAATAGGCTTGCTGGCAACGGGTAAATGCACACATGAGACCAAGATAACTTCGTTGGGGTACTAAATAGGCCTGCTGGCAGTGAACCAATGTCGGGTTGAGAGGTAGCAGGTATATGTTTTTAAATTAACTTTTATAGAAGTATACATCACGTGGATACAACTATTGGATGGGATTAAAGTATTTGAGTGGGTTAAATGACATCCCTGCCGAGGCTATGGATGCTTGCTGGCAGCAGTGGATCTGTCAATGGTATTGAAGTTGTTTTATAAACATCGTGATTCTTTGATTAAGACATTATTTCAGGTTATAATCCCCTGCAAAGAAAATTCTATTGTCTAGTTATAACATTGAGCTTATCCTAATACTATATGGTCTCATAGTGAATTTATTTCAAGGAGCTTAAATCCTTTTTCAAGTCTTATACTTTTCTTCGTGAGATGAAATATTACTATATTAGAGATAACTACTTCACCCAGTAAGTCGCCATTTGTTGGGCCCCAAAAACTCCCCCTAAATATTTACAAAATTTAAAGGGCTCCCATTATAATCTTGATAATTATAATGAGCTACAGAATCAAGTTTTTCAAATAGTTCCATACCTTCGCTTGATTTGAGAGAAACTTAAGACATTCACTATAGTATGCGACATTCATTACAAGAGTATATGCCAAAATTTAGAAACGAACATAAAAATCTCAATTTAAACAAAAATGTTAATTTTTATCAACTGTTTACTTTCGTTTAAATTATGATTGTGTGTTCTTTATTTTGCTCATTAGCAAGTTTGACTATTTTGAATAATGGGTTCAATACTTCATCAAATAATATCTTGGTTGGTTTCTCATTTTCATAAAATCATTTGGTGATATTAATTAATTAAATTCTTTTTTCATTTTGCATCTCATTTCAAAATAAAAATAATAATAATAAAAAAGAATTATCTATCATTTGTTTGATTTTGTTAAAAAAAAAATAATATTTTTCTCTTCTCCATTAACTTGAAGCTTCTAGAATTTTAAGATCATATTTGAAAGAAAATTATAAAAATGTTTGTTTAGAACTTATAGTTAGTTTAAATTCTTTTTTGATTTTATTGTTCTAGATTTTGTTTTATTCACAATTTTTAGGTTATTAATTTAGGTTTATTTTTGTTTCACAGGTTTCTATTATCATTTATTTGGTACATATATGATCATGGCTTGATTTTATTATCTAAATACGTTCAAGATGATTGATCCAAAAATAATATTGGATTGCTGCAAATATATTTATGAGAAACAACAAATAAAATTTGGAAATGCGTCAAGAACAAAGACACGATTTTGCGATACTGATTTAAACCAAACCATGAGGAATTTGAAGAAACGGTTGAAAATCCATCACCCAAATGGACCCATTTAGATTTTGCATAGAAAGTTTCCCAAACAAATGCACAATTTGAGAGATAGTTGTGTCTCTTTACGAGACAAATTTCAAGTGGTGAAAATTATTAGTGATGCCTAAACTATTCATTCATTGTATAAATATATGAGAAAGTTCAGAGCCATGGGGATCCAGGAAATTGAGAGGAGGAATTTTGTCCTTTCTCTTTTGTATATTATTTATTTTGTAAACTTTTCTTCTTTTCAAATGGAGTAACGAATGGTTGGAATCTTTGGGAGAATGGAGGAGTATTTTCAAAGAAGAATATGGAATTCTAGGTTGCTTAATGGCTTTTGTCCTGTGAGTAAAATGAATTTATTTTCATTATAATATCTTCATATTCTTTGAATAATTGATTATGCATTCATTTAAATTAGATTTAGTCTTTTTTATCAATACATGGTTAATTGATATCATTTATATATTAATGTTTAAATATTTAAAAATCTATTATCCCAAAAGTTCTTCCTGGACCATATGATGAACATATTTTGTTGAAACTATATGAGAAAACAATTTACTCTTTGGCTTTTGTTCTTTTGTAGATTGTGCAATGTTAATATTGTTTCTCATATAATTTTTGAATATGAAATTTTATTTGTATTGAATTATCTTTAGACTATGCTACATATAATATTTTATATCATGTTTTTATTTATGTTGTTCATTATCCTTTTGTTTAGTTTATATCTGTGACTGATCATCTATTCAAGTATTTTGAGTTTACATTTGATGCTATATAGCCGGTAACACCATTATTGAGAATTAAAATTTCTTTCATTTTCAGTTATTGGACATTTCAAGGTCACAAGATATATAATTATTTATCTTTCTGTCATTATAAACTCGCTCCAGAATATGAATTACTTCCTTGAATTTCTTTAGGAATTATTATGCTTTCTTTTGTCATAGGTTTACACTTGACATAGGTTAAGAGGAACTCATACAAATACAGAGAGATGAATTTAACTTAGTATTGCTGATCAGTGAGAGGTTAGTAAGTGCATTTCTTTATTTTATTCAGATTTGTGTATATATGAATGAGATGATGATTGCATTAATTAGCTTTGACTGTATCTGTGTCATTGTTTCAATTATATTTACTTAGTATTTATTAGTTTTAAATATTTAAACATTAAAAAAAACAAAAAGATTTATGTTCTTACTTTGTCTTATTTTGAAACATTATTATAAACATTCATTTTCGCAAGATTTCAAGTAAACCTTGTAAACTGTATATAGATTGTTTATAATTATTTGTATATTCATGTTTCTTTTTAATAAGAATTAGTAAGTAATGTATCATTTGTTAGAATCATAGGTTTTAGATTAGTTTCATTTCTTTTATTATTTTTAGGACTTTAGTTGGCCAACGAAGCCATTAAACCCGTTGGGTCATTTCATTCCAAACGACTTGTGTTATTTAGACAACCCTGGTTTGGATTTGACCTTCCAGTTGACAATGTGTCACTTACGCCCGTCAATAAATGGAGCTAGAAGGAGGGCAGAGGTAAATTTAATGATTAAATGTTTTACCCCTCAGCCTGTCATAATTCTAGATTTATACACTTTTCTTCTGTGTCATCAGGAAATGCACTAGAAGGCATGCCAGATTGACAAGTTGGCCTTATAGGAGTCTTTGTTTTGAATGTATTTAATTCCCCATGTCTCCCCAAATCAATGACAATTCATCTCTAAAAGGTTTTTCAACAAGAATCCATCATGTTCTCTATAAATTTAATCTTTATGACATGCCATTTGTACTAAATATCCTCTATGATGCTTGCGTCCCTTTCATCTAGTCACATTCAATCGTGAATGATGAATTGGTTGCAAATCCTATCAATCAATTGTGAGAAGAATTTTTTTCGCAGGATGACAGGAATCCATCCAAAATTTTTGAACAAGCAAGAGAGGTAGAATCTATTGAAAAGGTTCTTACTGACAATCAAATTGGTTTTTCCTCTGAATCAATGTATACTCAGTCCTCGAGCATCATGGAAGAATATTTGATGTTGGGTTAATATGAATGTCCATATTATTCTAACCCTTTCTCTAATTAGTACTTAAATTCAGTTATTGAAGAACACTTAGGTGACAAAAATGATCTTAAGCATTCTAACATTCCAATGAAACTGATTAGAGATGTAGATCTACAATTGGAAGAAGAAACCTTAAACCCTCATCTACAAATCATACCTTATCCACAAGAAATATCAGGTGTTTGTCGTGAAAGTTTTGAATTATCTATCATACGGTAGACAAATTTAGATGATCATATTATGTTGAAGAATTTATTACCAAAACATAGTGAAAGTTTTAAGGAAAGTAAAGAGGAATGTCTTGAGAATACCATTGTTAAATATCATAGCTCAAGATATTCTTTTCATATCCTCATTTCTGAATCTCTGATTCTTTTTACTCTTTATATCCCGATCTCTTCTTAGATTCTAGTGGAATTGATACTTTACCCACAATATTTTACTCTTTGCCATCACAATCAAATCTTTTCGATATGCCAAAATTTGGTGAAATTAATTCCAAACATAACATTTATGAAGTTGGATCTGATGTTCTTTCACTTTCGTCACTCACTTGGAAAAATGACATGTTGCAAGATGATTTTAAATGATTTATTGTTGAAAAAAACAATGCACTTATTCTTATGGAAATCAAATATTCTAATCGTTTTTTATTGTTTTGAATTTTAATGTTTATGCTTCACATTTTGAAACAATCAATATCATAAAAGGAAGTGTTCAAAACAATAATCTAATTGACGTCATGAATCCTTTTATGATGTGTTCCCCATTGATATATCCATTTCATCAAAGTCATAGTTTGCATCCTAATATTTATGACAGGATCTTAGAATGGCTTGAAGATTCATATCTAAAAAATCTTCATAATAAAGATAAAATTGCACTTTCTTTATTTCTACCTAAATATCTAGGAAGTAAGTATGACATGACTTTTTTAGATCCTCTATGTGAAGAAATTGATGAACACTTGGAGAATTGTCAAGAGTATGGGGCACTTCGGCCTTGGTTGATGGTTATGTCAGGTCCCCATAATATTGAAAAGTTTTCCAAACTTACTTACATTATTCCATACCATTATGACCCATATCACGACCAGATTGAATAATGGTTGGATTATTCATACATCAAGAAGTTTCAAAAGAATGGTAAGGTCATGCTTGTTTTGTTTTTAAAAGAATATATAAGAGGTAAGCATGGCATATTTCTTTTGTATCTGCAAATACTACATTCTTTTATTCTGATTTTTTACTTTCTATGCCTTGCAGGAAATAAGATGCTCTTATGGATGCATTGGAAATACGATTTTACTTAGTGTAATGTACCCCAAAATTTGCATATATATATTTTTAATTAGGATACTTTGAGTTTCTCTTTTGTCTCAAAAAATTTTAGACATTCATTAGCCATGCTATACAACAGTCCTATTTACTTTTACTTCTCCTATCATATTTTCTTTAACATATGATCGCCTCTTCTTGTTGCAGAATTGAGCTATACATGAGTATAAGTATATAACTAAAGATATTTTGTTTTCATCAAAACTTAATACTATCCACCATCTTCATTTTAGGTTCACATACCACTTATAAGATATGGAGGTGTAACCACCTAGAACTACTATCATGTTCATGTAGTGGCCATATATGTAAAGGCCTTACAACTCCCATTCCTATATACCACTATAGAGTCTACTAAGGAGAGGTTAAACATTAATTAAAAAATACCTTTAAACCAGATATCGTTCTAGGCATGTATTGGTCACTGTTTCGCATAATTGAACTTCGTAAAGATAACAATGCACGTAGAGGCTAAACTCAAAAAGGCTATAGTTATGTTTGATACCACTAAACATTTCCTCGATAATTAACAAAATTTATGCTATCTACTTCGATAGGGGGTTAACACATTGACAGTTAGGTTCAATATGTAACCCGAATAGCAAGGGAGACGTTGTACCCTAAATAGGTTTCCTAACGTACTTCACCATTAATATTCTAAGAAAAATGACAGAGTTTGATGTTATCTCGCCCTAATGGTCTGTCTGCGACATTTAAGATGTCCTGGGATAAGTTCATTCGGTTCACTACTCGGCTTATGTGCGCAAATGCATTGTCAAAAACTTACCATATTCACATGGCCCAGGTACAGTTATCACCCATCCCCATTACTCCATGCGAAGGGTTGTTCCAACCTTATCATTTTCATTTCTGCCTTGTCTCTGTGAAGAGAGTGCGAGTCATTACAGACCATTTCCTGTTTGGGATTCACCTTGGCATCGTGGTCACGAGTTCATGGTTTGGTATTTGTTTTGGATGAAAGGGAGCTTGGAAAGATCCTCCAAATGACAACCCTAGGCGAGGTGAGTCGACCTTCAACTATTATATCATTTTTTTGCATCTGAGTTTTTCTGTATCGTTAGGAAGAGTCCTGGGTAGTCCAATTCCTTGATAGTATTCTTGGTCTTATTTTCAAGCTTTACTGTAGTGGTGTGGTATTGGTGTTTACCCTAGTAATTCTTAGGTTTTCTGCAACTTACCCTTTCTCTGTACTAGTTTTTTTTTTTTGGAACCAAGCCATTCCCTCCTGTGCAAGTAACATATCACTGTGTCTTTTATAATTAGCTCTTCAAAGGATATGCTATTTTGAATTGAACTCTTGTTATTGGTCCTGGATTCATTCATTGTCTAGTCTCTTGGTTGGCTGAATTTCTATGTCTGGGTCTTCCTTGTTAAGTGAACATTAGGCCTTTCAGATGTATAGAATACTGTTACCTCATGTGGCTTTCTCAACTTTGATTTTCCTCCCATGATTGTAACCGGTTGTTTTCTTATCTCTGAAAAGATTAAATGGGGGTTTCAAGCTACCGAAGGTTAACTGTCGTCTTAACCCTAAACCAACAATTTGGTATCTTGTGTCGTATACTAGGAACAATCGTGATTCATTCTTTGGTACCCATTTTCTTATAAGTCTGAATGTATTACCATGTTCATACACGTCTAGTGTGTTTTTTTCTTTTTTCAGCACAATGTTGATCCTGTGTTCTCTGTCTTTAATTAACTAATTCATAGATGTTATTAGACCGATTATTGGTGACGTTTGTTGGCCTGAGGCATCCAAATATTTATTCTTATATTTAGAATTTAACATTGGTTTTATATTTTCCATGCAACTTATGTATCTCTTTATGATCTTCAGATGTGTATTATTTTGAAATGTTTTCTTTGGATTATTTACTGGTACTCATCACTAGTGATGGCCCCCTTTGAATTGCGAGGGTACCCATTAAGAAGTCTCAAGCTTCTCTTCCCCCTTTAGGTTAGGAAGGTACACAACTTGGTGCAACGATGAAGGGTATTGAATCACTCCATTAAAGTTAAGAATTACTTTGACCATTCTTTCCTATTATTTTTCGTTTCCCAACTTTGATCATCTTATTTCTGTTGAATAAATTATAATGGTTTTACCATACGTTGTGTAGGGTTTCGGTCACGCAATAGCATGGGAGGAAACCTCTGTCATCCCCTTTAGAGGTATTCAGGTTCCAACTTATCCTTTCCAAGAAGGCTTAGGTGACTTAGGGTAGAAGATTCGATTAAACAATTAACTTTGTGGTAGAGATTACTCGTCGGTTTTTACCTTTGTTACTTGTCTTCACAATCAATGAAAGAGTCGGCTTTAAAATTGTATGATTGGCCGAAAGGATTTAGTTGGATTCTTCTATGTTATGTTTCAAACATTAATGGAAGGGAAATACGATTTGATTTCTCTTGTCATGCTAAAATTTGTTCTTCGACATTTTGGAGTTAAATGATATTGTGAATAATGTGTTATTAATTTTCTTTCTCATTCCTGTAGCTTTACTTCCAATCTTTATCATTGTAAATCCCGAGCAGAATAAAAGGGTACTAGAAGTGTAAAATTCTCGTATTTACTATTGGTCAAAGCATTAGGTATTGAGACGATTACGAATCTATCAATGTAACAGAGATTAATCTGGAACATTTTCTTTATATATATATATATATATATATATATATATATATATAGATAGATAGATAGATAGATAGATAGATAGATAGATATATATATATAGATATAGATATATATAAAGAAAACGTTCCAGATTAATCTTTGTTAGATTGAT